>PVKH010010155.1:0-18414 GCA_004027955.1 Chaetophractus vellerosus | reverse complement strand
GGGAGACAACTAAACTCTTGCCAGACATCCTTAGAGAAAGGACAAAAAAAGAATGCTCGCTCCCTCCCCCTCCCTCTCCATTTCCCTTGGTGTCCTTCCAAGGAAGGGTCCCTTGGTACTGGCTTCTCAGTCCTCCCCCCAGAGGAGGCTTACCAGGGCCAAGAAGGCCAGATGGGGCTACTGGCAAGAGATGCTGCTGATCCGGCACTTTCTCTTCCCACTTTCCGCCTGCCAGTGCTTTTGGTGGTGGCAGCACCTCGTCCTGATGAGGTTAGAGCTACCCCCCCCCCCCACCCCGTAGCAGGCGGTGCCAGCACTCACCCAATTGCATTTACCAGGTACCCTTTACCTGCTCGCTGCTGCGATGGGCCAGAATCTTGCTGCTTCCATTTCACACTTCACACACCAGCTTTCTCTCAAGACAGTTATTTGATCACTAACCACTTTGAATATCATGATCATCGGCTCATTTATTTTTTCTATTTTAAAGGACGGTGCTGGTGTGTGCAAGGAGCAGCTGTATCGATTTCCACATTTGCCAGGGCATCCGAGTGTGAGCTGCCTATCACTGTGCTGGCTTTAATAAAAGGTTATTACTGTGATCATTACTTAGCATTTATATAGCTCCTCACAATTGTTTACCCATTATTCCTCAGAGCACCCCTGTCCAGGTGATCAGTATTTGCAGCCCACATTTCAGAGGCAATAAATCAGGGGTCCTGCAGAGGGTTTTAGGAATATCAATGAAAGGACACAGAATGAATAATCACAGAACTGGGAGCGGCTTTGACCTCCGTCCCTCCCTCCAACATACTTGGTGAGTTCATTCATTCCATTATCCTGATTGGCAGACCTTCCCAGGGTGATGTCCTTCGCCTCTTGCAGGATGCAGTTCAAATATCACCTCCTCCGAGAGGCCCTCCCTGCTTACCCTTTCTAAAATAGCATCTCCTCCCCAAAGCACTCACTATCACGTCCCCATGTTTTAATGGGGGGCACAGAGTTTAGCTACCTGAAATTATCATATTTGTATTCTTGTTAACTGCCTGTTCTCATCATTCAAGAAGGTTGTGTCCGTAATAGCAGTGGTTTTGCCTGAGTTTCTCACTGCTGTATCCTCTTTGCTGAGAACAATGCCTGGCACACAGTAGGTGCTCAATAGTGCTTGCTGTGTGAATGACAATGACAATAGCCCAGGAAACACAGTCTGTTATTCACACTTCCTTTCATATACCTTTTTATCTCTTTCTAGCCTTTCTGGATATAGTCACACAGACAGTCAATTATTCTTAATTACTCTGGCGCTAATGATCTAGTTTGTGGATGGTTTAGGCCCTTGGCTTCTTTTCCTTCTTGCTCCAGAACTTTCAGTCATTTCTCACTTTCGTTGAGAGGAGATAGGTAGAAAATAGGGCAATGAAAGTCCTATTAGCCAGTTTTACTAGCTCTGATAGCTTTGGAAGGGTACAAAGTTGAAATTATTGATTCCAAGATTTCTTTTTCACCTTATTTGTGGGTTTCAAAAAAAAATCCATCTGTTTTATGTATGCAGTACAGTGAAGAGTGCTTTGAAGAAGTTAAAAGCACTGTATAAATGTAAGATATAATTATGTATGCATGTAGTCCCATTAACCTTAGTAATTGAGAGTTGGTTATACATTTAAGGTTTAATTAGTTTCGATAGAACAGTAGCTCACACTTCTCTAATGGATAGGGCCCAGACAAGGGCTTAGCAAACGTGCCTCTGGTTGATTTTTTTTTTCTAAACCATCAGATCAAGATAAAGCTTGAAATCCCTTCAAAGCCTGAAAGGTTGGCAGTCATGCTGATTTCTCATCAACAATTAAGAATAGGTAAACGGCACTAAATGTTTGGATTTTCTTGCTCCAAATTTCAGTGAACGTGAACACAATTTCTTCTCCCCATCCCATGCCCACCCCCCAAAAAAATCTTGGATTGTTCTTAGATGAAAGACTCCCTGGGTAATCTAAGAATGAAATTTTCTATTTAAAGGCTGTTTTTTAATGTTCTTTAGAACTCCAAATGCAACCAGAAAAACAAGTTGCCTTTTTGTTTTAAATACAAGAAATCAACATAATACCTTATATTTGATAACAGATATTGTTGCATTCGCTGCTCAGGACAGTCCTGCCCATGGGTAGGACTGTTAACATTTTACAGGTGAGGAAATGGGAGCAAAGCCCATAGGCGCCTTGACAAGCTCTAAGAAGTCACGGAGAAGACTGGTCTGGCTCAAGGTCCCTGACTCCAGGATTAACATTTTCCACAATAACATTAGAAAACCACATTGCAAGGGGAAGACTCATTCCTAATACTGATGTAACACCACCAAGCTTCAAAGGCTGGCCAAATATTTGACTTTATCTTTAAACTCACCACATTTACTCAGAGGAGGCAGAGAAAGCAAAACACAGACTTCCCTGGCTCTTACAACGTAGTTGGGATGGGAGGCGCATACCTACAGTCATAGCATGTTTGTAATATAGGGTAGGGCACGGCAGGCACTAAAGGAGAAAGGCAAAGTACCATGGGATACAGGAAGAGAGCAGTATCAGAAACATTCCATGAAAGGGGCCACCTCTCATGCCAAGTTCAAGATTTAACTGAGGATACACTCACAAGAAGGTAGATGGGGTGTGGGGATGTGATTTCAATTTTTATCTACCATAGGAAGAAGTCAGTAGGCAATATTTTAAAATTATGTTTTAAATAGCAGTGCTTGCAGATTAGTTATATAAGTAAAAGTAATCACAAGAAGAACTAATACAGAAACGGTTAAAGCGATTTCCTCTGGGAAGTGGAATGGAGGGAAAGGCAGAATTGGGGTTGAGAGGTGTTGTGTTTCGGTCCTGTTCAACTGTAAAGCTACATGTCTATTAAATTTTAATGGGCTTTAAAGAATGAGTAAGAGGGAGGAAAGACGGCTTTCCTAGCAGAGGAACCAACACCAGCAGAGAGAAGAGGCAGGAGAGCGGAGGGAAGAACAAGTAGTCCCTTGTGACTGCAGGGTGGGGCTCATCTACATAGATATGGAAACGTAAGCAGGCACTCTATTGTTGTTGAATGGCCTTAGCTGTGAGGACAGAAAAATACATGCTTGGACTGTTGTCCGCAAAGAGGCAATGAAGGGTGTCGAATGACGAGGTGACGTGCTCAGAGCTTTTATATAAGCTTTTATATAAGGCGGTGCTTCTCAAACGCGAGTATGCATCAGAATCACCTGAAGGGCTTGTTTAAACACATTGCTTTGGATAGATCGTATTTGAATATATCTCAATAAAACTGCTCAAAAAATAAACAAATAAACGTGCAAGAATCACCAGAAATAGCAGCTATGTACAGCAGGGGAAGCACGGGGAGATTGAGAGGTGAAGAATTTTCTTCTTTGTCTGTTTATTATTATTATTATTGAAATAGCGAAGATGCTCTAGTGGTGGCTGAGGTGATGAATGCACAATTATGTGATTGTACCAGATACCATAGATTGTGTACTTTGGATGAATTGTATGCTTTATTAATATGTATCAATAAAATTGATTTGTTTAAAGAAACACACACACACAGATTGCTGAGCTCTACCACCAAAATTTCTGATCCAGTTGGTCCAGAGCGAGGCCTGAGAACATGCATTTCTCATCAGTTCCCGGGTGACACTGCGGCTGCTGATCTGGGGCCCACGACCTGAGAACCAACACCAGAGAGCGATCCAGTAGAAGGAAAAGCAGAGACCGGAGAGGTGAGAGCATGGAGGGAAAGCGGGTCTCCTCCCTGAGACAGACCAGAAGGAACAGGGCCCTGGGCCTGGATGCTGGTGGTAGGAAAGTGCAGAGGAGCCGTCAAGAGAACCAACCAGCTGCTTCAAAGAGAACCGCCGGCCCCCATTCTGGGTAATTCCACATCACAAATCACGGGCAAATCCCCAGTGCCTGGTCCCGGCACACGGGAAGCCCTCAATATTCCTTTTTAAAAGAGCAATCTTGTCTAGAAATTACGCTGTGAGTTGGATCTTCCTTTCCCTTTTTCCCACAATAACCTCATTCTAGTGCAGTTTAGGTTGCGAAAGCATCTTCCAAGGAGCACAGCTATGTCTGCACCCGGCCAGCATGCGTTATCTATCTGTCTATGTAAAATCATACTAAAAATGACTTCCTTATTATTTTATTTTAGTACACCCTTGCCACTAAATAGCATTGTAAAGAAACATGGAGCCCGAGTTGCATTCATTGTCTCTACCCAGTGCGGCAAACAATGCTCAGCACACAAAACCAGATAAGTCCTCCATGGAAGCATAGATGAATCTTTTATGCAATCAACAGTTTTTGAGCACCTACTATGTGACGAGCACTGTGGATGTGCTTGGGATACAAAGAGGAGTAAAACATGGGCAACGCTCACAGCTGTGCAAAATCTAGTCGTCTTCTTCCCAGGCTCTTAAATCTGCCTAAGGATTGTGTTTTGTTTGTAATAAAAATCCTAAAGCAGGGACAGACGTAGATATTAGCCTTTCTAAACTGGCCACCTCTGCTGTTTAATTATTCAATTAAAAAGAACACAGGGTCCTGGTGTATTTCACCAAGGCCAGATACATTTTGCTGACATAAAAAGAGAGAGTCTGGGGAGTATCCAGCCCCTACCTACTTTCCTAGTCCTTATTATCGCTTACACCTTTCGATGCCCAAAGAGAGTGCCACTGGGGGCTTTTAAAATATCATTTCCTTTACTACCTCCCAAAATAACAGGGTCAGTTCAGGACCAGTGAGCGGTTGGCACTGTGACGTGATTCCCAAAAGTATTAATAGCTCTGGAGAAGAGCAAGTATTTTCACAGCTGCAGGTCTTGGTGCTGAACTTTCTACTGTCAGTGAGAATCATGTCCAAGTGAAAATATAGAAGTGGAACTGGCTGTCAAAGGGATAACGTGACAAGGAGTGCTGTTTACTCAAGTCAGAGAGCAACTGAAAATGATTTTTGCAGCTGGAACAAAACAAAGACAAGGGTTGGAGGTCAACTTCCTCCTTTTATTTCGGCTAATCAGCACTCCCAAGCAGTGTTTCTCAAATGTTTCGGGTCTGCTGCCCATTTCAACCCTGTAAAATGCCCCATATGTCAACTTACCGACCTATACCCCTTTGGCACTGGAGGGAAACAACAGGAAATATGGTCAATCTCATTAGAATTAATGAAGTCATCTGTGGCACCCAGCTCTCCCTGTCCCACATGTTATGAATTGTATTTACTACACATCACTCACATCCATCCACAGCCCTCCACCTTGGCCACCACCAGCGTGGGCCAGTCTCTCTCCAATAACCTTCTCACAGATCTTTCAACATCTTGTTTAGCCCCTCCAAACCACCCTTTCGATTGCACCCACAATAATCTTTCTGAAGCCCAAATAATACTACTAAAATCTGAGTCCCCACACACACAAACCTAAACTAACATTTGTCTCTGGCTCTCCATTGCTCCAAAGACTTAACTAGAGAAGCGGATATGGCTGAAGCGATTGGGCTCCCGCCTACCACATGGGAAGTCCATGGTTCAGTTCCTGGTGCCTCCTAAAGAAGACAGCGAGCTGGTGTGATGGGGAAGCATGGCGAGCTGACGCAACAAGTGACACAGGAGGAAGAACATAATGAGGGACACAACATAGCAGGGAACGGAGGTGGCTTAAGCGATTAGGTGCCAACCTCCCATGTTGGAGGTCCCGGGTTCAGTTCCCAGTACCTCCTAAAAAAACAAAGAAGATGAACAGACACAGCAAGTGCAAACAATGAGGGGGTGGGGAGGAAGAAAGAAAATAAACCTTTAAAAAGAAAGACTTACCCAGTTGAATTAGCCCAGAGAGCTCTGCATAATCTGTGCCCCCCCACCTTACCCTCTTCCCGTTGCACCACGCCCCTCCCTCCTCACTCCCTCTGATCTCACCTCCCCCCAGGTTCCCTGCCTGGAACACTCTTCCCTCCTGCTTTACCAGGTCATCGACTCACCCTTCAGCCCTTGACCCTTGTCATTTCCTGAGGGATGCTTAGGAAGACCCATTTCTCCATGGTTAGGCCAAATCCCATGTTTTAAACTCCTCTGGCCCCTTGAACCAGCTCATGAACCCTTCATAGAATGTTGCCCAGGATATTGATACAACCTTGTGTGATTATTTGATTTCTTCCTGGTCTCCCCATTAGACGGTAAGCTCCATAAAGGCAGGAACTATATCTTTTTTTTTTTGCTTACCACTGTATCTCAGAGTCTAGTACAGTGTCTGGCACATATTAGATACTCAATAAATATGTTCAGAAAGAAAGAGGGAAGAAAAGAAGAAAAGAAAGGAGGGAGGGAGGGAAAGAGGGAGGGGAAGCAAATTGGTACTGCTAACATAACATAATGAGGAGGGCTAGTTTTTTTTTTTATTTATTCCCCACCCCCACCTTCATTGGTTTGCACTTGCTGTCTGCTCTCTGTGTTCTTCTGTGTCTGCTTGTCTTCTCCCCAGGTGGCACCAGGAACCGATTCCGGGACCTTCCGGAGTGGGGGAGAGGCGCCCAATCTCCTGCGCCGTCCCAGCCTCCTAGTCTGCCATGTCTCCCATTGTCTCTCCTCTGTGTCTCTTTTTGTTGTGTCATCTTGCTGTGCCAGCTCTCCGCTCGGGCCAGCTCACTGCATGGGCCAGCTTGCCCTCACCAGGAGGTCCCCGGCACCAAACCCTGGAACTCCCATATGGTAGACGGGAGCCCAATCACTTGAGCCACATACATTTCCCCTAGCATTTTTAAAGAATGATAACAAGAGGTAACATTAAACTTAGTAGTGCTAGACACTATTTTAAGATTTATTATCATGGCAACCCTATGAGATAGTTATTTTTATTATGCCCGTTTCATAGATGAGAAAACTAAGCCACATAGAGATGAACTACTCAAAATCCCACAGCTAGCAAATGTAATGCACCTCATAACTAGGGAGATATTACAATCCTATAGACCGCGAGAAGCCAGCCTGCTCTGGGTACCTTTTTGCCCGATCACTACTAAGGGTTTTAGCAACTGCTTTTTTTTTTTTTCCAGGCTTCAGGGCCAGAGATTGAACCCTGGACCTCATATGTGGGAAACTGGTGCTCAACCACTGAGCCCCATCAGCTCCCCTCCCTGAGTTGGTTTATTCATTTGTTTGCTTTTTTGTTTTTAGGAGGCACCAGGAACCCAACCTGGGACCTCCCGGCTTTAGCCATATCCACTCCTGGCAACTGCTTTTAAGGGTCAGAGATTTATGTCATTTAGAATTGGACTCCGAAAGTACAAAACTCTGTACCCACTTTGCAAATGTTGCAATCGCTTCGATAGAAAAAGGCCAGAGAAACTCTTACCCCCATTTCAGCTGCCTCTGCGACACTTCTCATGATGAAAATCTTCTACTTAAGTAAGGACAGGCTGATTAAAACAAGCACAGTGGAAAGGAGCAGCCAGTCCTCACCTCAGCTTTGACTGTGTTGTTTAAAAGTGAGCAGAACAGAAATAGAAGATGCCAAACGACTGGATAAAATAAACAGAATTCAGAGCCTGGGAAGAAGAAAGGAAGAGCATATCTCTAGAAAAAAAAGACTAAGCAGATTGAAGACGTATTTGTTTAGAAAAGAAAAGATGAAAAGAGGCATGCTGCCCTCCAAATAGCTATAGGAAGCCACTTGCTGAGCAGGCCACCATAGACGGGTGTATTGGGGGCATAACCTGGGAGAGAAAGTCTAAAGTTTAGACAAAGCGAAGGCAAGAAGGGGGACGGAGGAAGGGAGGAAGGGCACTAAATGGAAATAATAACTTAATTGCTAAATGGAACTCTAGATGGAGCAGTTCCCTTTATTTGGATTTTCACTGAATTAGTGACTATTGGAAGATGACTGGTAGGAAAACATTGGCTCTTTGACAGGAAACAGAACTGGATGATCCGCTAGTTACAAAATATAACCTGATTCTATGGGTGGAATCCATGTAAAGAGTAGAAGGCAGAGGGGAAAGGGGAGTTAGAGTAGGAAGAACTTTGAAAATGTGTCCAAAACCTTGGAGTGTACTCTAATATCTGACAGAGGGCATAGTTGTAGAATCTGATTCCTGAGATTTAAATCCAGACTCTATCATCTACTAGTTGGAACCTCCCTAAACCTCAGTTTTCTAGTTTTTCAAATTAGAGTTATCATCACACCTAGCTCAAGACATTTCTTTAAGTGGCGAGCACTCAATAAATATCAGGGCCACTGCCGCTGGCAAAGAGGATCTGTCGCCTCATCACGTAACTCTGTAGTACCGGCCCTATAGAATCATGTTGGAACCAACTGGAAATAACCAGGAATAACATTGTATTGGACTCTCCTCTGAAGAAGGTCATTGGAATGCTCATAATAGTCAACTTGATATTCCTTAGATGCAGAAACCCAGGGTAAGACGCCATCTTCCAGAAACCGTCCGTTCTAGGCTTGTTCTGTGAAATCATTTTCTTCTCTCCCTGTTTTAACTTTCATTCTGCATCCTTTTCCCATTTGCTTCCTTTCCCCTCCTACTCTGTGCTGTGTTTTCTAGTCCTTTGAAACCTCTGCTCCTCTCCCCATGTGAGAATCCTGTCCAGACAGACTAAGCAGATCTGTTTCCTTTGGGCCTTAAACACTGGGGGCTGAAGAGGGAAAAATGTTTCCTTTGGGTGGGTGCCAAGTAGCGTCAGGGAGGGGGGAAGAGTTTTTAATGACACAGCAAGAAAGAAAATATTTATGTTTCATTTAATTGAACTTTTCTTAAACTCACTACTTTTTAGTAGGTGAAAAAAAAACCAACAGATGAGAACACTGGGAATGAAAATACACATAGCTTTAGCTTCATGCACAGAAGTGGAAAAAGCAAATGGGGCAAAGGGAAATCTAGTAGAGACATCTTATGGAGTTTCCCTGCTAAAAATCTGAGCCTAGTAGTTCTGCGTCTATTACTTCTTTCCCATGGTTAGTGTAGATTCTGTGGCCAGTAAAACTGGCAAGATAATGAAGATGTTGATTACTTTCCACCTATTTCCATCTGTTGGGTCCACCACAGTGCCTTGGGGAACAAATTTCTAGAGTGTCGCACTTCAATTAAACCTGGCCAAGGGAGCGTTGAAGGCCGTTTACCATTTTGGGTGACTCCAGAAATTGCTACTATACTCACTGTTTAGTAAGCATATACTATGTGCTAGGTACTGTGCTAACCACTCTATACATATGAGCTCATTTAAGTCTCCCAGAGTTGGTATTGTTAACTCTCTTTTACATATGGGCAACTTCAAGAAATTTACTTGGGTCATGTGGTGGATGAGTAGCGGGGATGCCATTTTAACACAGGTCGGTAGGACACAAAACCCTGCACTTAAATTGTAGCATCCTCAGTCCAGTTTCTACCTCAAACTATGCTTGAGAGGCTTATTATCTTAGGATGTATGAAGACAACAAATGGATTAGCTGAGAAGGAGAACCACTTGTGTGTGTGTGTGTGTGATATTTCATTAATAATATACAGTATCATCGTTGTATTAAATGAATTCCAGTGGGACCCAGAAACTTCCAGTTCCTCCCACTCTTCCTGACCAAAAAATACTTCTGTTCGACATGAGATTTCTCTTTTCTCTGTGTCTTCCAGGTTTTCCTGGTCCACTTCTGTGTGGATCACCAACCTTTACCACCCAGATGGGCCTCAGTTTATCATCTGCACCTGAGGTACTGAACACAGGTTATCAGATAATGCATTTAAAACACTTTGAGGGGGCGGATGTGGCTTAAATGGTTGGGCGTCTGTCTCCCATATGGAGGGACCTGGGTTCGATCCCCGGGGCCTCCTGATAAAATAAAGAAAAATATAGAAGGCGTGTGGGCCACCAGGCCCCAGGAGCAGGTGCACTGCCAGGCCCGGTGGGTGGGTGCGTTGTCAGGCCCCTCGAGTAGGTGAACCCTCAGACCCCATGAGCGAGTGGGCCCCAGGCCCCGCGTGCAGGCATGACAGGCCCTGCCAAGCAATGCAGTAAGATGATGATATAACAGGAGAGTGACACAAAGGGAGAGCCAAGACGAGGTGTGCCAAAAAACTAGGAACTGAGGTGGCGCAGTTGGAAGAACACCTCTCTCCCACATCAGAGGTGCCCAGGATCAAATCCCGGTGAAGACAGGAGGAGAAGGATTAGGAGAGAGGGCAGGAAACAGGTGTACAGAATTGCCCAGTGAATGGACACAAAAACAGCAAAAATGGGGGTGGGGTAAAAATGGATAAAAAGTAAAATACATAAATAAATCTTTAAAAAAACAATACTTTGAGGTGACTGGCATATTACTGTTACTTTAAAAATGTTACCTATTATCATCATGTCACTTCTTTGAATGGGAGGGGGTGTCATCTTACCCTTTGAAGAACTGACTTTAGTCCTTGTAATGGGTTTGCTCGAAAATAGGGACATTATGCTCTTGCCAAGGAGGCTTTGCTTTTCCCCAGAGCACTCTGTAAAATGCTCTTAGCTGATTTGCTCATTAACTGCCCGGAAAAGGCTCCCTCTCTGTCCACAGGTCCCGGAAGCTCCTTGCATCTTCTGAGGAGGGGAGGTGGGTACACTATCCCCCAGGCCCCCCTGTGATGGGGACGATGCTTTCAAGGCTGATGGTAATAACAAGAGTCACCTCCTGCTTGTGGTCCAAGCTACGAATGGATTTTTTCCCCACTGTGTCAAAACTTGAGGGGCAAACTATGTATGTATGCCCACCGAAATCCCCTCGGGTGTAGCAGCTCAGGAAGGCTCCTGTTTAATGTTGACCCTAAACAGGCCTTAGATATGTATGTAATGATACCAATCCCAAATGGTCCTGCCTGTTCTATACATCACCACAGAGAATTTTCTCTCTATCCTGGAGTATATCTTCTCAAAAGACTCAATCTTCAAGCCCCGTGACCATTAAAATCACAGAATCTTCACACAGAAATCATCCAGTGCAATGCCCCCATTTTACAACCCAGCTGTCGATCAACAGATGAGTGGATAAACAAAATGTGGCCTATACATAAAATGGAATATTATTTAGCTATAAAAAGGAATGAAGTTCTGATACAGGCAACAATATGGATGAACCTAGAAGATGTTATATTGAGCGAAATAAGCCAGACACGAAAGGAGAAATATTGTATGATTCCACTTATATGAAATCTCTAGAATAAGCAAATTCTTAGAAACAGAAAGTAGATTAGAGGTAAGCATGAGTGGGGGGGGATGGGGAGTTACTGTTTAATGGATACAGAGTTTCTGCTTGGGGTGATGAAAACCTTTTGGCAATGGATGGTGTTGACGGTAGCACAACACTGTGAATGTAATTAACACTACTGCGTTGCATCCTTAAAAATGGTTAAAATGGCAAATTTTGTCATATATATGTTATCACAGTAGAAAAAAAAAAAGAATGACTGTAAATAGGAGTAAGACCTCCAAGGATATGAGCTAATGCTCCATTAATATACCCCTTGGATTTAAGCCTCTCACATCACCCCGATTTTGGGGTGCCCAGCACTGCCCTGCCTTGTCTGACAGTTATGCTATACGGCACCGGGATTTAAAAAAAGAAAAAATCAGTCTACTAAAGAAGTCCAAGGCTGTTGCGCGACTGAGCAAGGAACAGCAAATTAAATTTGCAGCAACATGAAGTTGAGCCATGTGCCTGGGAATGATACTGACAGCAACCCGGCGGAGGGATTCTCCCCGTGCCAGAGGTCAGAGGTCCTAGGCCATCCTGACATTCCTTGCCTCTCTTTTGATCCAAACCAGCTGTCCCTTCATATGTAAACAACGAGTGGAGGGCCGCAGTTATGATGTCCATGTGTTAGCAACAACATAACTGACGGTACAAAAAGTGTCACTCGGAAGAGACTTCTAAGTCTCCATCCGTGCCCTAAAAGAAAGCTTCAACCCACGAGGCCAGTATCTGACTCAAACCACTTATCACTTAACCACCTGGGCGGAAAATCACAGCCAATCACTGGCACTGTCACCCATTTCTTGTACCAGTGCATCCGTAGAACAGCCCATGGGGAGAACCCCCACAGTGTGGCGAAGGTTTTATGAGTGAAGTGATTAAAAGCTTCACTTTAAAGCCAGCTTTAAAAAGTGTGAACAAAGCCGTAATTCAGCAGCAGTTTCCTCAGGACCCCATGGACAGTTATTTCCATCCAGCGGGGGTAAGAGTTGCCCGGGGGAGGGAATGGCAGTGGGGCAGAGCAGTGGGTTCAGAGCCTCAGTTAAATCCTTGCTGTGCCACTCGCTGCTCGCGTCACCATGGGAACCTCACCGAGGCTCAGTTTCCTCAGATGCAAAATCGGAGGTACCCAAGTCATAGTGCAGTTACAGGAAACAGTGACACCTGGCTCCTTCCTTCTAAGAAGCTTATAGAACAGTGCCAGGCGGGCAGCAAGAGGCCGAGAAATAACAAGAAGAACTAGCATGGATCTAGTGCTTGTTCTGTGCCAGGCATTGTTTGAAGACCTTTTTAAGTGTATCACTTCTTTAATCCTCTCAACAGCACTAAAGCAAGCACTAATGTAACCTCCATTTCATAAGTGAAGAGACTGCCGCATAGCAACAAGTTCCCACATCTAGTACGTGAAGGAGTCGGGACTCGAACCCAGGCCATCAGCCTGAGCCCAGAGCCTATGCACTTCACCCATAAATAGCAGCTACTGTTTGTCCCGAGAGTGATTCATAGAAGGCAAGATAGGGTCAACAAACCCACTTGTGTCCTTCCTTTCTCCTTCCTCTAACTCCCTCACCCCCATGGAACTCACTCTCCACATACCTCTGAGGAGAGCGCAGGCCTTTTAGGAGCCCCAAACTCTGCAGGGCTTGTCAAGGCTCAGCTAAGCTCTTCTGGGCTGAGGGGAGAGCATTCTAGAATCTTTCCAAGCTTTTCTCTCGGTGCTGAGCCTAACCTTTATTTTGTAACTGATTTACCCTACCTTCCAGAAGTCAGCCTCTGCTACCTTCTGTGAAAACTGGGTAGACTCAAGAAATACTCGACTGGCCAACCAGAAAATTAAATAAGAAAGTCATCAGGCCCTGAAGCCTAATTCTTAAATGCCAAACAATTTAGAACAATGAGTCACTCTTTCAAAATAGAAATAGTTGTCATCCAGTGTTTCAAGTTCTCAAAGCAGCATAACATAAAGCAATGGTTAAAAACACAGCCTGGTTGCCCGGATTCCAGTCCCAGCTCTAGCTATGCGACCTTGGGAAAGTTTCTCAATCTCTCTGTGCTATAGTTTCCTCATTTATAACATGGAAGCAATAACAGACCCTACCTCATAAAGTTGTTGTGAGGATTAGTGAATTAATATATGTAAATACTTTATAACATGCCTGACACATAGAGTTATGTAAGTGTTAGCTTTTGTTATTATCAATTTTATTCAATTCTGTTTCAGTCCAGGTGTACAGGCTTTGCAGCAATGTCTTTAAAGAATAACTTTGCTGATGTTTTATTCATTTTGAAAATGGTTTCCCTATTTTTACCATCTCGCTATCAGCCACCCACCCCCTTATAAACCCTCTCCCCACCATCTCATCTTTTCTTTAAAAGCAAAGGAAATTACATTTAAAAGCCTCACGGAATTACAACACTCAACATGCTCATAAAAATCAGGAAATGCAAAAGTCAGAATTCTCTGAAGACATTAACTCAGAATCGTGGCTCTGATATAACATTTCAGAGGGCTAAGTGTAGCCTCCTGAAGCTCGGAGGCCTTCACTAACTGCCCCCTCCTCACCAGCTGCTTTTGTCTTCCAAAACACCTCCTACGGATATCAGCTGGCCCGTTCACTTGCCATTTCAAAGTAACACTTCCCCTGCTTCCGACTCAGCATAGAGCAGAGGTCCTCAAACCAGCACCAGAACCCCCTGGAGGATTTGTGACAACACCCATTGGTGAGTTTCTGATTCAGCAGGTCTGGGGTGGGGCCTGAGAATCATTTCTAACAGGAGCTCCCGGTCTGGATCACACTTTGAGAACCACTGCCATAGGCAATTCCCTCCACTTCAAAGAGACATCCCACCCCCACCCCCAAATTCAGGTATATCACATCCCATAGACCCCACCAACCATACTAAAGGTGGAATAAAGAATTCTGATCATGTATGTATATTATACCTCAGTGTTTTAAGAAATGGAAAACAATTCTGTTCCAACTCCTACACAGCTTTGACAAAACAAGACTCCCCTCATTTCAGCGGCTTCCCTTATGCCAGCCACCCACCCTTTATCCTCCCAGTCAGGTAGTGTTTCTGCCTGTATCTTTGCACAGATGCCCAGGATTGTGTGTATGTTGGGAAGTCTCCAGGCCTTCTGGTTTACATGCACACATTTGTGTTTCTTCTTCTCCCCCATTAAACTATAAAGTCCTTGAAGGTCTTTCTCTCCAAGACTCCAAATCACCTGATGCAGAACACACAGTGGGTGTTTAATAAATGCAGTTGGCTGATCAATGTTGACTATTTTACTGGACCTTGGAAGCAAAGTGAACAGACGTCGCCATGAGAACCTTAAAGTTTGCATCAGAGACCAAAGAGTGTTTATCTTTGCAACATCAATATAACGAAAGATGACCTGGCTGCTTAAAGCAAACACCACGAAATGGTTTAGCTTGAACAATGGACATTTGTTAGCTTAAGGTTGTGGGGCTGAGAAAATGTCCAAATCAAGGCATCATCAAGGCGATGCTTTCTTCCTGAAGATGGGCTGCCAGCGATCCTTGGCTCCTCTGCCATGTGGCAAGGGACATGGCTGCAGCATCTCATCTCTCTTCTCTTCCAGGTTTCGTTTATTTCAGCTTCTTTCTTCTGTGGCGCTCTCTCTCTCTCTCTCTCTCTCTCTCTCTCTCTCTCTCTCTCTCTCTCTCTCCATTCTGTTTATAAAGGACTCCAGTAATAGGATTAAGATCCATTCTGAATGAGGTGGGTCACTCCTTAACTGAGGAAGTCTCATCAGAAGGTCCTACTTACAATGGGTTCACACCAACGGGAATGGGTTAGATTTAAGAACATGTTTTTCTGGGGTACATACAGCTCCAAACTACCACAATGACTTTCCATGCACATATAAATATGCAAAATGTTGCCAATTAACATTTTAAATGCTTTGAGGCCATTCTCATAAATAGTGTCTGTGCGTCTTCTACGTAGACGTCATAATCAGTAATTTAACATGGCAGAGTTTGCTACATTTTTATGGAAAATTTCAAAGAAGCCACGACTTCTAGAAATATTAGTGAAACTGTAATCAAATTACACTTTATGGGACATCTGTGACTGTGCACCAAGTACATTTCAGTCTTTTCAGAGTTAAATACAGCTA
Organism: Chaetophractus vellerosus; assembly: GCA_004027955.1. Taxonomy (NCBI): domain Eukaryota; kingdom Metazoa; phylum Chordata; class Mammalia; order Cingulata; family Chlamyphoridae; genus Chaetophractus; species Chaetophractus vellerosus. The sequence goes on along the minus strand of PVKH010010155.1, from coordinate 3,017 downwards.
TATTAGTCCTGAAGGCTTCTAATGAGAATATTTTCCAAGAGTTAATAATAAATCCAAAAGTTATCATTATTATGTACTGATTTACAAATCACATGAATGTAAATGATCAAAGGGTGAGATTATTATTGTTGTATCGATTGAACAGCTATTAGCTCAACTGTAGCAAGCTAAGGACACAGGATATTATCAATCTCTTCCAAGCAAGCAAGGGCTATTAGAGAGCCAATCAGAAAGCAAGGCTTCTGTTTCAATGTCCTCTGAGCTCTAGAATGTACATTAACCATAATGACATTGGAGGTCAAATATTTACCCAATTCTGTTGAAAGAAGTCAGTGTTATGCCTAGTCCCAATTGATGTGACAATGTGTGGCCTCTTGGTGGATTTTTTTAAAAAGCATTTGATGCTACATCTAACCTACTGATCCTATTTTTCTCTGATCATTAAGTTAAGGAGAATTTTACCTGGTGTATTCTGAACACTTGGTTTCTTTAAGCTTAAATCTTTCTAAAGTTCAACCAGGGACCAATAATGAGTTCTAATGGAGAATAAGTGTAGGTTGTTTCTGAATTTTTTTAAAAAGTGATTTCATGCTATTGTTAGTTTCATAATAAAACGTAGTGACATATGCGTTGATTTCTTTTCCTGGTCTGATTCCCACTATTGCTTTTATCCATCCAAATCAGGCCGTGTTTTATAAGAGAAGCTGTATTCCTGCACTTCAGCTGGCCTTTTCTTATACATACTACATAATTACAGGCAGTACATTTTTCTACCTTGCAATTAATTAATCTTTCCCCCCAAAGAAATTAGGACAATGGAGGATAATTGTCTTTAAAGGTTAAAATCACATTTTTTTGGCCATACCCCATGCAGATGTCAAGCCAGTCAGACCCTTGGCTTGCTAGAATGGCTTTAAAAGCAAAAAGGCATGTGTTTCACATTAAAATATGCCAAGAGCAGCCATTGTCAAGAAAATCCGGAAAATAATCCTGATCCTCCTTTGCTATTCTAGAAGCAAAGCTAAAGTTGACTTCAAAGGAAACTGTTCTATATAGGAACCAATTATGACAAAATGAGAATTCAATCTAGCTAAACCAGTGCTAACAACTGTGGATCATATGAAAGTAAGACAACACAAACCAGGTCTTCAAGAAAGTTCGAGAACATTAAAGGGATGATCAGAGGTCAAAAGCTTTTGTGATTCTGTGCTTTTCTTCTTCCAATATTTTGTTGTGACTTATTTTCTAGATTGCATTTGAGTTTCCAGTTAATGAACTCCTCCCTGATTTTGTAAACAAAGAGAGTAATCACTGTAGTAATTAACCAAATACGTTTTCATTAATAAATACAGATTTTTAAAAGTTGGTTAATGTGCCTAACTGGTTAATGTGTGAAGAAATATCTAGTGAGAAAAAATATATATATTTTATCTTTTTGTTTGTTTGCTAAGTTTAACTCTGTGAGAGAAGAAAAAGCATTAAATCCTAAATGAAAAATACTTGGAAATGAGCTCATTTTCTGCATTTCTCTTACAGGAGAAGGCTGGCAACTTAGCATCTTTGTCAATGGGTATTAGTTCCTTTGCCACAAGGTAAGGTTCATAGAGAGCTTTGAGCTCTTCACATACAAACTGATTTGGGTTGTTTTAGGCTGAATCTTCCACATTTTTTTGCATGTCCTATAGTTATACTTTTTTCTCAGTTTCTGCCTACTGCAAAACCAATTTTGTCCCCGTATAAAAGTCTCATTAAGTTCCCAAATATGATTAAGTCCATCAGCAAACTTTCCGAGTCTTCTCACCTAAAATATTTTCATATATTTCTGAAGACATGTTCTTTTGAAGTTTAATGCTTTTGAGAAAACATAGAGACAATTCAAATTCTACGGTGTTGTTCTGGACTGCTCTGGGGGTACCATTCAGAGTAATGAATGTCAGTGGGCAATATGGCGGAATACGCACATGATCTTCAGAATCAGACCTGGGTTCAAGTCCCAGCTTCACTACTCAGGACCTGTGTGATCTATGATACTTCACTGAACTCTTCCAAACCTCAGTTTCCTCATCTGTAAAACAGCAATAGCTATCCCACGGGATTGTTGCAGAAAATAAGATAATGCATGTAAAACACTTGGTCAGCACATAGTAAGCTCTCAATAAATGTGACTTGCTGTTATGATTGTTTTGTTGATGTCAAGAAACTTCCAAGTCCTCTCTTTCATATCAGTTTAAAAATGCCATCAACACTTATCCCAGAGATGGCTCTTCACGCTATTCTGCTACAACATACTGCCAATCTATAAATTTATGTTCACTCACCCAATGTGTTTGTTCAATATCCAGTCCACAAGTACTTTTTTTATAAGATTTATTTTCATTTATTTGTTTCTTACCTCCCCTCCCTCATTGTTTTGCACTCACTATCTGCTCTCTGTGTATTCTTCTGTGTCTGCTTGTCTTCTCTTTAGGCAGCACCGGGAACCAATCCTGGGACCTTCCAGAGTGAGAGAGAGGCGCTCAATCTCAGCTCCCTGGTCTGCTGCATCTCTTATTGTTTCTCCTCCGTGTCTCTTTTTTGTTGTGTTATCTTGCTGCACCAGCTCTGTGTGTGGGCCAGCACTCCTGCACGGGCCAGCTCTGCACTCAGGCCAGCTCACCAGGCGGGCCAGCTGGACCTCCTATATGGTAGAATGGAGCCCAATCGCTTGAGCCACATTCGTTTCCCCCACAAGTATTGATTAAGTGTTTAATTTGTATAAGGTGTGGCACTAGGGAAAAAAGGGTACCTCTTCCTAATTACAATACAAAGCCATCACTGCTTTTCAAGGGTTCACAATTGCATGGAAAAAGCATACTTTCAAAAAAAAATTACAATTCCGTTTAGGAGAGTTTAAAAAATGGTACTGTGGGCCCGGCTAGATAGCTCAGTGGATAAAGAGCGTGCTGGGGTACCACATGGGAGGCCCCGGGTTCGGTTCCCAGGGACCTCTCCGAACAGGCAGACGGCCTTGAGAAAGG
>PVKH010010154.1:0-18413 GCA_004027955.1 Chaetophractus vellerosus | reverse complement strand
TGCCCTGCCCGTGGCGGCTTTTGCCTGTCCGTGGCAGCTTTTTGCCCTGCCCACGGCGGCTCCGGCCCGCCCATGGCGGCTTCCATTCTCAAGGCGGTCTGCCCGCTAGGAGAGGTCCCCGGGAACCGAACCCAGGGCCTCCCATGTGGTTTCCCAGCGAGCTCTTTATCCACTGAGCTATCTAGCCGGGCCCCTCTTCTTTCATTTTAATTATATCTAAAAGAGCATTGAATTCATACACTATTGAATGTCAATTATACTTATGGCCTTGCATCTTTACCAACCTAAATAGGTAATATGTGGGAGATACATAGAAGTAACCCGTTATCTTCTGTTTAATTTTCAGACAGTCTTGGCACCTCCCAGAAGGAGCAGCTACAGCGAGAGAAGTGGGAGAGGAACCACTTGCCAGTCAGAAGCCTCTCTCGGCGTTCCATCAGCAAAGAGAGATGGGTGGAGACTCTGGTGGTGGCCGACAGGAAGATGATTGAGTATCATGGGAGTGAGAATGTGGAATCCTATATTCTCACCATCATGAACATGGTATGCCAGGCTACATGGGGTGGGTAGTCTGAAGACATGAATCAATGTCATTAGAAATGCTTCACAACTAAATAATAATGATAATAATGAGAGTCCTTTTTTGTCCTTTATAATCTTATTTCCTAAGTGAATGGGAATAGATTCACTTAGGAAAAGGTAGTCTTTTCCTTAAAAATGTCTATCCTGGGAAATTTTATAATTTATAATTTTTACATTTCCACTAAATATTTACCAAGTGACTCCATCCTTTAAGCATGACTTTGTCCCACCTATCTTATGTTAGTGCACAATTGAGTAAACTGAGGCAAAGAACTAGAATCTGATTTCTTCAAGGTAGTTAGAGCTAGAATTGGAATTAATCACCACCAATTTCAAGCTTCCTCTTTCATTACTAATGCTTCCTTATCAGAGGCCCTCTTTCAAACCCTCTTTGTATATGTTTTTTTTAGGAGGTACCAGGGATTGAATCCAGGACCTCATATATGGGAAGCAGGCACTCAACACTTGAGCTACAGCCACTCCCTCTCTGTATTCTTTAATGAATTAAACTATGGAAACCACAAAAATCCCTTCTCCTTCCTCTATAGTGTAGAGCAGTGTTTCTCAAATTTTGAAAGGTACTAATGCCTTGGGTGTGACCCCCAGAGTTTTTTATTTAAACCCTGTGTCTTGGGCATCTGGGTTTTTTAAAGTTTCCTGGGTGATTCTCATGGGCACCCAAGGTTGAGAAGCACTGGCTGAGTATTGCCTGGACTGAGAAGACTCACAGTGTCCAGGCCTGGCTGGCCATCAGTGTCAAGCAACCTTTCCCTTTACATACATTGTTGGCACCATCCCAGCCTTAATCAGACTCTTGGACCTGAAGTCCAGGAATCTGTGTATTTTTTTAAGTATCTCAGATAATCCTGATGGAACTTGCCTTTGGTTACCCAGAGGACTGAATGGAGCTTTTTTTCTGAGTTCCACCCTGTTTCTGACCCCAAGAGAAAAGGGATAAGGTAGAAGGGCGGGGTGCCTCCTTCCAAGCAGGATAGGTCCCTCTTATTGACCAGCCACTAGGAAGAAGACATCAAAGAATGTTCATCTCCAAAAAGAAAAATCCAGAAGATGAGCTCTGCATCCACTTCCTAATATGGGCCTGGAAGGTAGTTGACCTAGCATTCCACCCAGAGCACTTCATCCTGAGGGAGAGGAAGTGGGGAGAGGAACTGCACACCCTCTAGAGGTCAACAGGGGAAGTTACAACAATGCCCAATTTAATTTTTAGTACTCTTTTCCCCATATCAAAAAAGTGGGAGGGAAGGTTCATTCAAGCAGATTAAATATTTAAAATAAGGAAGATGTAAGTTTAAAGAGCATTACTACTGGCCTTCTTGGCACTTCAGACTACTTGCAATACAAACAAATAGGGGAGACATTAAAGAAAAGACTTTTCTAAGATATTTCAAATGTCCAGGAGTTCAGAGTTGACCAGCAGAGTCGCAGGTCTCCAGGTCTGTCTATGAAGCAGATAGCTTTGGGTACAAACATTACTTGAAGGGAGCTATGAAGAAGCTCTTAATTTCTCTAAAGAACCAGGAAAATCACTCCTGAGTTGATGGTAATTCTCATGCAAATTACCAGACATCATGCAAAAAGAATGCCGTGCCAATGTTGGAGTTCCGTCACAAATCAAATATTAGCTGAGGCTGACTTCTTTCCTTCCTTCTTCCTTCCTTCCTTCTGGCTGAGAAGAGTTAGATTTAGTTTCCACAGGCCTGTGGTCATTTTATTCTGCAGATGCCTCATTACTTTTCTATTAGGAAAAATTTATAATTGCAGATAAATTGGAGGCTGGCAAATGACACAAATCACGAAGAGAATGAAACTTATTTAGTAAGTTTCCTTAAAGAACTTTTTAGCTCCTCTTGCTAAGGTTATCATGTTCAAGTAACTGATAATCAAAGAGAAGACCCTGGGCCAGGGAAGAGAGAGTAAAAGAGGAGAAAAGCCCCAGTGCCTCAGGTGCACAGGTACTCCATGACCTCAGAAAGATTTAGAAGAACAACTTAATCACACATCAACTTTAAATATCATAATGTGCATTAGGCCATGGGCATGCCTTATGTTTCTTTACACTCCACCAAAAATTCCTCACTTATAAGACAACCTTTATTTGTTTTGTTTCCCCGTCTGACATTTTTCTATTATATATTCATCTGGGACTAATGGTTTTCCTTTTTGACTCAAGGTCACTGAGTTGTTCCATAACCCCAGCATTGGCAATGCAATTCACATTGTCGTAGTTCGGCTCATTCTACTGGAAGAAGAAGAGGTAAGAAGAGTTTCCCTTCCATTCTTCTGTCCTGTGTCCTCACACACCCTACCTCTTTTTTTTCACAAGATTTCCCGATGAACAAGAAAAAGAGTGATAGAAAAGTATTTGGAAGCCCATTAAGGAAGAAAATAATATTTCTATGTTATCTTCCTGGGGGCTCAGTGTAGTGGGAGATGGAGAACATTTCCAAGATATACATAGTTGGAATCACCTGAAAGTCATTGCATCCAGCAAAACAAAAATAAGAAAACAATCAGTAAGAGTGTCCCATAATGGGAATAAACTATGTCATGATATGAACGGTTAGTTTAAATAAAAGCTAGGAGGTAAATAGAAATCTTGAACCTTTTGTACTGTTTATTTACCTCTTGCATACTAAAATAAGCCTCTCGGGTCTGGGCCCTCTTGTCTATTTGCCTCTTACCCTTGGTGATTTCATCTATTCTTGGAAATTTATATATCATCTATATCCTGAGACTTCTAATTGATATCTCAAGTCTGGACCTCTTAGTCATGTTGAATTGCTTACTTGACATCTATGGCAGTTTGAAACTCTTTTATGAATCACAGGAAGAGAAAGATTGTTTTTGAACTAAACCATTCCTGTGGGTTTGAGATCCTTTTATTGGACTACTTCAGTGAGGCATGACTCAGGTTGAGTCTCCACCCTCTTGTGTCTGATTTAAATGGAGACAGAGAGAGAGAGACATACAGGAAAAGGGAGCTCTGCCATATTTGATCTGGCCATGTGAGAAAAAGAACTGCAGTACAACAGAAGACCTGAGAGGTTCAGGGAGCCAAGGTCCAGGAAGAGATGAGCCATGTGCCTGATAGCTCACAGCTGTACTCAGAAAGAAAGCGGGGCAGCTGAGACTGATAGAGGAGGCCCAGAAAAAGTCCTTGATTACAGCCCTATGCCTGGTTACCATCTCCAGGAGATGGTAGATTCTGGAGGGGAAGGCAGAGACATCAGCAGAAATCAGCAGCCATCTTGCTTCACCACATGGCCAGACAACAGTATTAACGGTAGCTGACTTTGATGAGAAAGTACCTCTGATGGTGCTTTGATTTGGACATTTCATGGTCTCAGAACTATAAGCTTTTACCCCAAATAAATCCCCTTTATAAAAACCAACCCATTTCTGGGTTTTTGCATCTGCAGCTCTTTGGCAAACCGAAACAACATCTCAACCTGGAAAAGTTATTTAATGCTTAGAGTTGGAAATATAACATGTTCAAAATGGAATTCTGAGTTACTCCCTGCCAAAATGATCTCATTCTGCCTTCCCCTAATCCCTAACCCACCATTCTTACCCATCTCAGCAAACAGTACTACCATGCACCAATTACATAAGCCTAGGAGTTCTTGATTCCTCCTTCTCTTACCATCTATATCCAACAGTAAGTCCTCAAGTGCCCTACTTCTAAATACATTCAAAATCATCCACTGTTCTCCATCTCTACAGTCACCACCTTACTTTGAGCCTTATCATATCTTGCCTGGGCTACAGCAGTGAACTTCCAACTGTTCTTCCTATTTCCAGCCTTACCCCTTGTGTTTAGTTTCCTAGGTTGCTACAGCAAATACCACAAGATGGGTTGGTCTTTTACAATGGGAATTTATTCACTTATGGTTAGAGTCCAGGAAAATGTCCAAATCCAGGTATCATCAAGGCAATGCTTTCTTCCCGAAGACCAGCTACTGGTGGTCCTTAGCTCCTCTACTACATGGTAAGGCACATGGCAGTGTCTGCTGGTCTTTCTCTTCTCTTCTGAGCTTCATTGCTTTCAGCTTCTTTACCCATGGTTTTGTCTTGCTTCCATTTCTAAAGGACTCCAGCAATAAAATTAAGACATCCTGAATGAGGTAGGTCATACCTTAATGAGGTACCCTCACCAAAATATCCTACTTACGATGGATTCACACCAATAGGAATGGTTTAAATTTAGGAACATGTTTTTCTGGGGTACATGCAACTTCAAATCACCACACCCCTTATTCTCCATAGCATGCCATATAATCCATAGCAGCCAGGATGATATTTTAAAATACAAATTGTTACTCCACTGCACAAAACCATTTAATGGTTTTTTCTTAGCTTTTAGAACAAAACTAAAATTTCTTATTAGGCCTGTAGATTCTTTCATGATCTTGCCTCCATCCACCTTTCCAGTCTTTTCTTATGTTACTCTCCCCCTTGCTTACTACCCTCTCACTTGTGGAACCAAGGCTCTGCAGCCTCATGTTTTGTGCATTTGTCATTCCCAGTACCTAAAATACCCTCCCCTGACTTGCTTTATGGCTTCCACTGCTCATCCTTCAATGAGGCCATAGTGAGTAGGTGAAGGTGAGGGTCAGTAGTGGCTAAACCATGGGCCTAATCCTGTGGGGACCTCTGGACAAGTCTAAGCTGAGAAATGAAATGGAGAGAAAAGCATTAGAAAGATGACTTTGGGACTCTATGAAAAGTGGACATGAGTTGGGGAATACTGAAGCAGGGTCACCCATGTCTCTTCCATCAGTGGCTTTCTACAACTTTTGTCTTTTTAAAATCATTTCTTACACAAATAGCATTCTGAGGCAGAAAAATATCACTTGCTGAAATTCACAGAATTATCCTGTACTTTATTCTTCTCAGTCAAAGCCTGGGTGCCTAGAAAACTTGTTTCTCCTTAGTGCTTTATAACTATTCTCTGACCTACCCAGTTGGTTTACGTATAAAAACTTAATGGACACACACCAGCTCAAACATTCTCTATCTAGTTCAGTGTCTAATGGTTAACTCTCCAAGTGGTTTTATTCCAAGGTGCAGGTTTGGTTCCCAATTTGACCCTCTTTCTTATACCCCCCAGGAGTATAAATTCCATCCATACCTACATTAGAAAATACCCTACTTCCTAAAACTGAAGTGACAAAATTCAAGTGTTTCATACATGCTAATAATGTAAATCAGGTTCAGTTTCTGTCAAACCTAGGAAGACTTTACATGCCTGAATCAAAGTACTAATAATATTATCTATGTTTTTGTAAGTGAAGACTCTGAGGATAGATGGCCTTTCTAAAGTTTTAAAACAAATACCTGACAAAGCTATGAAAAAGTGTCAAATCAATGCAATGAAAACATACTGAGTGCTATATCATTCAGGTTCTGTCAAGAATCAAGATTCCCTCAAGTGGTATAAATGAAGAAATTTTAATAAAGGGAGCACTTCAAGAGGTTAGGTAGGATGAAGGGTCCATTAAGACTGTTGAGGCTCCCAGAGATGAGCAACAGAAGCCATTACCACTTCTGGGGCCAAAGGAAAAGGATAGGGGATGTTACTATGAGGCTCAGTGAGGGTGAGACCAAGACATCACCAGCAGGAGCAGTGGTGGTGAGGGGATACAGCTGCTGCCAGAGGCATGGAGCCAAAGCAGGAGGCAGAGGTGAAGCAACAACTGAGCCTCTCTTTTTCTCCTCCACATTCCTGCCAATGCCTCCCATTGACCAAGCGCAGCTGGAAGCCACCTGCAAAGGAATCCTGGTGATGCAATTTACAAAGTGGATCAACTTGAGCACAGATAGAGAAGGACAAAGAATTAGTGATGGGTGTATGGTGTGCGAAGAGAGATTGAGCAGCATGAGAAGTTTGTGAAAAGTCCTAGTCTATGTCCTGGAAACATAAAGATGAGCAAGACACAGCCCTGGCCCTCTGGGAGGCCACAGTTTAGTAGGAAGGAGAACTAATCCATGGCATTCATGAGAGCCATATTAGAAACAAAATCAACTTGATGTCTTAGAAGGACTCATCATAGCCTATAATGAGTCCGAGAGTAGTAGGATCATGTGATTGGTCATGTGCCCTTGAACAAGTTACTTAAACTCTCCAATTTTCATTTCTACATCTGTAAAATGAGGATAATAGCATTCATTATACCGACCCTACACATTTTTATAAGAATTAATTGTATAAGATACATGAAAGTCTACCCACTATGCCTGACACAGCATAGAGGGACGTCAGTCAGAGATGAAGAGGAAACACCTGTGCAAGAAGAAGCATTTGCCAAACCAAGAGCAGGAGTAGGAGAGAGAGCGGGAAGAATGTTCCAGGTAGGGGGAACAGCAAGAACAATGGCAGAAACATGTGACTTTGGAAGATACAACCCAAGATTGATTCCTTCTGGCTGCTCGTGAGATTAAGAGAGAGGCATAGAGAAAGCAGCCTGGAAGGTGGTTGTTGTATTCTCTGAGTTTGTCCTCTATCTTGGGATTCACAGAGGGGATACAAAAAGGCCTCAAGAAATGCTGCCATATTCTCAGGAAACTGTCCTCAGGATGATCCCTAGTCTGAGGGGTCTGCCCATTGTCTTCTTTCTCCCTCCCAAAATTATTGCCTCATGAAGCACTGTACTAGCTAACACCATTTTGGGCCTATTTTTCTGTGGTGGGCTCAAGAGACTTTGAGGTTAAGCTACATGAATAAAATGCAGCTTCCATTTGTCCATTCCTGTCATGTGAAAACCACTATGGAATTTCATCATATTTTGAGAATAAGTTAGGGTAATCTGATTGAGACTCACTTTAGGGTACCCTGGGGACCTTCTCAAAGACTAAGTGGTCATATTTCAGAGCAGTGGAAACTGAGGCACACAAAACCATGTGACTGTGGACTGGAAAGGCATGTCAAAGCATATTAGGGCACATTAGACTAAGAAATCGAAGAGTGGCTTCAAATATGAACCAACCACTACCACTCCTATCTTGTCTCTATTTAGCCCTAGATTGAGCTCTCATTTTTCTTTTGTGAAAATAATGCCATCCTTTGGGACTTTTAATTCTCCCTCAAGGACTTGGACACAAACTTGGTTTTTCCACTTCAGACCATTTCATTCAATGGCCTGTCTGTTCCCCTTTTTTTCCAGGGATTGGGAGTAGGATTATACTCTTTCCTAAAACCCTTTTGAGCAGCTTGACATTATGGAGAGCATAACATTTATCATTAGTTCCCCTAATGCATTTTCCAGTTGCCTAATCTTGGGTAGGTTGCTTAACTTCTCTATGCCTCCATTTCCTCATTTCATAAAATGGTGATTTCTACTTTATAGAGTTGTTGTGAGAATCAAATATGTTATTACATCTAATGCTTAGAATAGTGTCTGGCTTGTAGCAACCACTCAATAAATGTTATTTGCTAATATCATCATCATTTCATCATCATCTAGTGCCCACAACAGTCCTGTAAAGTTGTTACTATTATCCTCATTCCACAGATGAGGAAATTGTGTCAACACCATTGAAAGCAAATGAAAAGCCCAAAGGACAGTATTTGAGCCATAAAAAGAAGTTAGAGACTTATTTTAAGAGCAGGATAGAGACAAAACTGGGATGGGAATGATTTGAAATGAAGTGAGGCAGGGCATGGGTAATTGTACCATCCAGCTAAGGGTGTCAGGCTGGCTTCAAGGAAAAGTGGTAGGGCAGATGACTCTTGAGAGAATTTCCCTCTTGGTCTATGGAGTGATTTAGTATTAGGTTCACTTTTGTGAGACTTTAAAGTTAAAAAGCCTCTAAATTTTGGAAATTCAGGCTGGTATTTTCCCTGTAAGCTGATTTGTGAGGGTATAATATTTTACATAATTGCTTCTCTTTCAGAATAGGTATCAAAAATAGTGGCAAAGGGAACTCAGCATATAAATGCATTACCTTCCCCCCAGCGTGGGACATTACTCTCAGGGATGAGCCTCTCTGGCACCAAGGGATTACTACCAAGCACCAACTAGCAATGCAACTGGAGAAAGACCTTGACCAAAAGGGGGAAAAGGTAAAGAAAAATGAGTTTTTATGGCTTAGAGACTTCAAAGTAAGTCAGGAGGTCATTCCAGAGGTTACACTTAGCACATCTCAGCAGGATCTCATTGACTATTAAAGTAAATACTACCTCAAATAGCCAGGCTCCTGAGGGCTCTGGAGACATCCAGAAACCATAGTCAGGGCAGATAGCTCAGGAGTTTTGGTGCCTTGCCAGTGGCACCAAACTTTAGTAGTGCCTTGCCTACTTTGGAATTTATGCTCCCCAGTGTGACAGAGTTGGACTCAGTTGTGGTTTCCCTACACATGGCTCTTCTAACCCTTCTATTTGAACCTATAATTAGTACTAGAGTTGATAAGTGTATGTCCAAGAGACTTAAATCTTTGGGCTGTCCATGTACCAGCTGGGCCCTGGATCTCAACAGAGTCACAACATCTACTCTCCAGTTCATTGGACTCACCAAAGACAACTAACAAGGAGATGATGATGGACAACAACCATCCCAAGGAACAGAGAGAGTCTACTACTTCAAGCAAGAGAGACCCATCCATCTGCCCTATGGGATCGAAGCCCCCTCTTAGTTAGAGGTGGAGTGGGCATCACCATCCCAGAATCCTCAGGATTAGGGAATAAACTATGGTCTAAAGTAGACTTTCTGGTATTCTACTATAGACTTATTGTGATTCTAGCCATGTAAGAATGTATATCATTGATGTGGAGGCAGTGGCCACTGGAGGTTCTGAGGGGAGGGAGAGGGAAAACAGGTATAATATGGGGTCATTTTTGGGACTTGGGAATTATCCTGAATGACTTTGCAATGACAGATACAAGCCATTATATATCTTACCATAACCTACAAAATTATTCAGGAGAGAGTGTAAACTACAATGTAAACTATAATCGATGCTTAGTGGCAATTCCCCAAAATGTGTTCATCAGTTGTAACAAATGTACCACACTAATGAAGGATGTTGTTAAGGTAGGGGAATGTGGGAGGTGTAGGGATTGGGGCATGTGGGAATCCCCTCTATTTTTTATGTAGCATTTATGTAACCTAAGTATCTTTTAAAAATTATTTTAAATATTTTTAAAAATAGTGGCAAAGAATTCAGAGACTCATTACATTTTTAATCAAGTATTTTTTCCTCTGATATTCTAATGAGTTTTCCCTTAGGCATCTGGGAAGTTTCCAGATAAGAGAAAAGCAATAGAAAGTTTTATCTTCCCATTCTTTTTCTTCCAGGATCATAAGCCTGGGTGGCAATACATGGTCAAATTGTGCATTGAATTAAAAGCTGGTACCAGGAATTCACAAAGAAATCAATGAGATTTTTTTTTTCCATTATAGAGAGAGCTTCTGAAGAGAGAGACAATTTATAACAAAAGCCAAGTTCTTGCAAAATCATTCCCTAACCCCCATTTGGTGCTATTTTTTGAGCTCTTGCTGATTTCCCCTAGGTTCACTCTGTCCTATAAGGTCACATACTCAAATGCATAGGAAAGGGGAGGTGGGAAGTGAACTGAACTAGCTTGAAAAAATGAGGTAAGAAAAAATTATGAGAGAATAATTTTTTTGTTTGCAAAGGAAATGGAAAAAAGTAGTGTCCATGGAGTTTTGTTTTGACAAGCTCAAATAATCATCAGTATGCTTTCTGGAAAATGTTTAGCACAATGCCCTCCATATTTTGTGTGACCCAGCATACTCTTTTTGAAGTCCACATGCATCCTGTGTACGCTTTGGGCAGAATGGTCTTGAGGCTAAATTAATTATCCTTCCAATGATCAATTGTTTTCAAGAAACTAAATGAGTATGTGCTTCCTGGACTTAACCCTTTATGAGACTTGGAGGTAAAGAAGCTTAGGGGCTGAAAATTTTTTTTGCTCATTTAAAGCCTCCTGAAATTCAACATGGTACATTTAACAGAAAAGTAGTAAAGCATCCTGAAGTCCCTGCTCCTGTACTTGTATTAAACACCACATATCATGAATGAAAGTTCTGCACAGAGGGTGAGGTAACAGCTACAAATTATGCACCTCATTTAATTGTTCACTTACTTCTGGTCTGCAAGAGGAACTGACAACAGCAGAGGGAGAAGTAGCAGGCCAGATTTTGAAGGCAGACTTCAAACTCTAACTTTTTTTTTCCTCAGCAATGACTATCCTCTTGATTCTTCCAGAATTGTTATTGTCAAAAAGTTGGGATGTCAGTAGTACCTCCTCTCTTGAAATCTCTTTATTTACCATACCCTTTTCAACTCCTCTACTACCTCAGCAGCCCTGGTGTTAGAAAATTTCAACAATCATGCAGACCCAGCCCATACATTTATTTTATTTTTTTAATTAATTATTTATTTATTTTTTATATATCTATATACATTTTTAGGATACATTGATTACACAAATGTTACACAGAGATTCCAGGAGTACCCATATGCCACCCCCCCCACCCCTCCCACAACCCCCCACATGCACATCCCTAAGTGTGACATAACGCCTCTGTTAGTTACACACATTTTGGGCCAGCCCATACATTTAGATGGTCCAACCTCAATGTGGTTCTTACTGATTATTCTCCTAGTCTCCATTCCTATCTTCATACCTGTCAAGAACTATGGAGGCCCTAAGATTTTACCTGCTTACAAGTTAACAAATTAGCCTGCCACAATTTCATGGATGTTCATAGAAGACATGAGACTCCTGATTCAGAGACAAAGGACTTATGACTCAGAATAGCAAACATCATGAGCTTCATGTTTGCATCTGTCTCTCTTGCCCCCACTCCACCCACAAATTCCACAGTGGTAATGAAGTAGCCCAGATGGGTTCTGTACACATAATGTATTTGTCAACTCCAAGCCATGGAAACCCCAATCTTTTAAAGAGGATTGTAAGCAAATTTTCCTGACCTTTGCCACAGAGGGAGCCATTATCTTTATTATTCTGGACAGCACATAAACCTGACCTCTTGGGAGCCTTTGTCTCCCAAGGCTAATTGCTATACAAACATCCTAGAACAGACAGTCTGGAAAAAAGCTGCTAGTGCCCTCATCAGAAGATGTGCAGAAACATGTAAGACCCGTGGAGTTCCCTATTACAGTTCCCAGAATGATTGCAGTACTCTACGCATAAAATGATGAAAGGAGGAAAGATGAAGAGGAGGTAAAATCAGCAGCTCATGATTTCAGATTGGGATGCAGGATGGAGGGAGAGGAAGCCAGTAGGAGGACATTGGTATTTCTGGATTGGACAACTGGGTTGATGGTGGTTCCTATAACCAAGACAGAGGATATAACTGAGGAAGAAGATTTGGGGGATGCTCAGTTGGAGGTACCTGTGATGCCATCTGTCCAACAGGAGATTTGGATATATGAGTGTGAACTCCAGGAGAAGTTTGGAATTATTTACAAATTTTGGAGTCAACCATCTATAGGTGATTTCCAAATATATGACTCTGGTTTGAGATGAGCTAAAGCAATGAGCCAAAGAAAAGACAGAGGAAGAAAGTTCTATAGAGTGATCTGAGAAGAAATGGTCAGATAATAGGAGGAGTATGGAGAGTAAGTATCTTGAAAGCAGAGTGTTCTTCCTGTATTTGTTTCCTCACTGGGATTGGGAATGGTGAGGTGGGGAAGTAGAAATAATTGATAATCATCCAAAGGTGAATTTTAATTCCTTCCAGTCATTCAAAACAAAAAAAGTTTACAGATGTTCTCAACAGTTTGGAAACTACTATCCCTGGACACTTAACTACAAACCTGGGTTCCAAAGCTCTGCTCTGCCAATACCTGCTTAGTGACCTTGGCTAAGGTCCTCCTACTTTATGTCCTGGATGTCCTTGTTGTTTAAATGAGAAGATTGGATGCATAATTCCTAAGGTCCTTCAGGGAAATAGGATCTTTGCAATGATAGAAAAACTGGAGGCAGGATTTATGTTCTTCAACACCTGGCAAATAACTGTGATTTCTGTACCATGATGAAGATGTGTCCTTGCTGACACTGAATTTGATTCAAGAAAAAGGGAGTCTGGATGTTTGTAAATATTCACTTTTCCTTGAATCAACACACATGGATTGGTGTGTAAGTTATCCCAAAATTGTGGTGGAAGCCACTGATAAAAGGACAATATTGAATCAAAAATTGAACTTTCAGATCTGGTAAAATCCCACCTTGAACTGAATGACATTACCAGCAACTCTGTGAGCCAAAGAAGATTCGGTGATGGGTTCCATCTGCTTCTGCATGACCACCTTGACTCTAATTAGCTTTTTATTAATGGGTATTTAAATAGGGAACTTAAGTGACTCTTAGAGTGGGTATATGATTGTGTGGCTATGTGGTTGTATGGGCTCTTTCTGCCCACTGTAACCCACCTGAAAGACTGTAGATCCCATTTGCTCCAAAACTATGGCATCTCGTATACGATCAGTAAGTAACCCATGCAGAATCATACCAGAAAGTCCTTGATAAGATCTTCTATTGTAACCCCCAAGTCTTGAGTCAGTCATTATTTTTAAGATATCTATAAACATTTTATTTTGAAATAATTGTAAAGTCACATGCCTTAGTAAAAATAACAGAGAAATACCTTCTATGTGCTACCAGTTTCCCCCAATGGTAATATCTTGCATAACTTTAGTAAAATATCACAATCAGGAAACCAATATTGATACAATTCACCTATCTTATTCAGATTTCACCAGTTTTCCATGCACTCATTTGTGTGTATATGTATTTAGTTCTATGCAATTTTATCAACTGTGTATATTTGTGTGGCCATCACCACAAACAAGATATAAAACTGTTCCATTACAAGGATTCCTTGTGCTATCCTGTCATAGTTATAGCCACCTCCCTCACTCTCCCTCCCTAACCCCTGGAAAGTACTAATCTGTTCTCCATCACTATAATGTTGTCATTACCAGAATATTGTTCAAATGGCATCATACACTAGATGATTGGCTCTTTTTATTCAGCATAATTCCTTGAGATCTATCCAACAAGTTGTTGTGTGTCTCAATAGTTTGTTCTTATTTATTGCTTAGTAGGATTCCATGGTATGAATGTACCACAGGTTGTTTAACCATTCACCCAACGTGGGACATTTGGGTTGTTTCCAGTTTGGGGCTTTTATACATACATAAAGCTGCTATAAATATTCAACTACAGGGTTTTTTTAAAAAGATTTATTTTTTATTTATCATATACCCCCCCCCTTTCTGCTTGTTCTTGCTGTGTTCATTTTTGCATTTTTCTGTGTCTGCTTGTCTCCCCCCGTTGCGGCAACCCGCCAAGTCAGTTCACCGCATGGCGCCCTGCCTACTCGCGACAGCTTGCCCTGCTCGCGGCGGCTTGCCCTGCCTGTGACGGCTTGCCTTCTCAGGCAGTCTGCCCACTCGAGAAGGCCCCAGGAACCCAACCCGGGACCTCCCATGTGGTAGACCAGAGCCCTACCAATTGGGCTACAGCCGACCCCCGTCAACTACAGGTTTTTGAGTGGACATAAAGTCTTTATTTCACTGGGATAAATGCCTAGGAATGCAATTGCTGGGTTATATGGTAGTTGCATGATTAGTTTTTTTAAAGAAACTGGCAAACTGTTTTACAGATTGACTACCATTTTATATTCCCACCAGCAGTATATGAGTGATCCAGTTTTTCCAAATACTCTCCAGAGTTTGGGTGTTGTCATTACTTTTTATTTTAGTCATCCTGGTTGACATATGGTGATGTCTTATGGTTTTAATTTGCATTCCCCTAATGGCTAATAATGTTGAACATTTTTTCACATGCTTGTCATCTGTACATCCTCTTCTGTCTGTTCATGTCTTTTAATCATATTCTAATTGGATTGTTTTGTTACTGTTGAGTTTTGAGAGTTCTTTATATATTCTACATACAAATCTTTTGTCAGATATATAATGATTTGCAAATATATTCTCACATCCTGTATCTTGTCTTTTTATCCTCTTCATAGGATTTTTCACAGAGCCAAAGTTTTAAATTTTGATGAAGCCTAATTTACCAGTTTTTCTTGTTATGCATTGCTATGAACTCTTTGTCTAGCACTAGGTCCTCAAACTTTTCTCCTTCAACACTGTTCTAAAAGCTTCATAGTTTTACATTTTGCATTTTAAGTCTACAATCCATTTTCAGTTAATTTTTATAAGTTGTGGGGTTTAGATCAAGGTTCTTTGTTTTGTTTTGTTTTGTTCCCAATAGATGTCCAGTTGCTCCAGCACAGTTTGCTGAAAAGGCTATCTTTCCATCAGGGAATTGCTTTTGTACATTTGTCAAAAATTAGTTTGACATATTTATGTGGGTCTATGTCTGGGTTCTTTATTCTGTTTATTTGATCTATATGTCTGTTACTCCATTAATACCACACTGTAGCTGTATAGTAAGCCTTAATATTGGCAAGAGTGATTCCTCTCATTTTATTCTTCTTTTTCAAAATTGCTTTAGCTAATCCAGGGTCTGGGGCTTTTCATATATTTTTTCTAATTTATTTATATATTTCTATTGCAGAAGTTGTGAACTTACAAAACAATCACTCACATGTATAGAATTTCCAGACAACAACCCTTCACCAACACACCTTTACATATAAATTTTGAACAAGCTTGTGTAAGTCTATAAAAGACCTTGCTGAGGAGGGGGATTGTGGGAAGATTGCACAGTAGGAAGTTCCAAGAATCAGTTCCTCCATCAGAAAAACTATTAAACAGGTAGGAACTATCTGAATAAACTGTTTTAAAACTCCAGAGTTCAGTAGAATACTGTACAGTATCAAGGAAGAGCAGGAGGAAAAGGCCATTAAATTACAGTAAAAACTAATAAATTTCTCTCTCCACATGGTAGTTACCGTCATGCATCCCCCACACATGCAGCAGGCAGCAGTATAGTCTAGCCCCAACATAGCTCTCTGGTGCCAGAAAAGGGCATAAAAATCCTGTTCCCCAAGTTCCAGGGAGGGGAGTGGAATGCAGTCTTATTGCAGATCGTTGCTTGTGATTAGCTACTTCAGAATGCTGGGAGCCCAGCTCTGAGGGCAGTCACTGTTCCCAACTACCCTAGCCAACGGGAATGGAAGAGACTTAAACACAATACTCTTCCTCAGAGCTGTGGAGAACAATTGAAGGACTGCATTTGCTGAGCAGATGTTGAGCCAAGAAAGTGCAGCTTGGGGAGCTGTGGAAGAAGCTCCTGGCACCTCTCCTGGTTACTCTCTCAGCCCCTCACCAGGGCAGTTTGGAGCCAGCCAGCACTTCCTTTGTGGGTACCTGACCTAGTTTCAACTGGGAAAGACTGACTTGGAAACTCTACTCTGGGATGTCCCCCCCCACTCCCAGAATTTGCCCTCCAGGCAAAAGCAGCTTGAGCAAAAAAGCAGTATAAGAAACAATTGAAGCAGGTGGTCAGGGACAAAGGCTCACCTGCTCTAAATTCTGCAAAGGAACACTCTGGAGAAGGAGAAGATCTGTTTCCTGGGAAGTAGAGGGGGCATATAAACAGGGGAACTACTAAGGCCACTAGTAAGCACAAGCCCAAGACACAGGCCCAGAAAAGACAAAGAGGACCCTGCACTTTTCATTTGCCTTGGGCTGACTCTCCTGATAGGAGGACAGAACCCTGATGAAGAGCACCAGCCAGTGCAAAGCCAGTTTCTAAAGATGGTGTAAGGTGTTTTTTGCTTAGGTCTGCTTAGTTTTGTTAACTACTGACATACAAGAAAAACTCTTTCATAGCACCAGCTTTTTACAAACCCAAGAAATAGACATCTCAGGGAATAAATCTCACAGTTAACAACTTAAAATATTAAAATGTACAGTGTGCAACAAAAGATTATGGGACAAACCAAGAAAAAGGAAATGATGAATGATCCAAAGGGAAAGCTTAAATCTCTCAAAAGCATCAACAAAGAAGACCAGATTTTGAACATACTGGACAAAGATCTTTAAAAATGATCTTTAATATGCTCAAGGAGATGAAGGAAACTACAAAGAAAGAACAAAAGGATATCAGGAAAACAATGAATGAACAATATGGGAATCTGAGAAAAGGGCTCGAAATTTTTAAAAGGAGCCAAACAGAACTACTGGAGTTAAGTCCACAATAACTGAAGTGAAAAATTCCCAGGGGGATTTCAGTAGCAAATTTGAGCTGACAGAAGAAAGAATCAGTGAGCTAAAAGACAAGACAATTGTAGTGAGTCAGGGTGAGGAGCAGAAAGAAAAAAGAATTAGAAAAAGTGAAAACGGCCTAAGAGACTTCTGGGACACTATCAAGTGTACCAATATAAGAATTTTTGGAGTTCCAGAAGGAGAAGAAAGAGAGAAAGGGGCAAAAGAAATATTCAAAGAAATAGTGACAGAAAACATCTCAAACTTAGCCAAAGACATGAGTATGCACATCCAAGGATCTCAGAGAACACCAAACAGGATAAACTTGAAGAAAAATACCCCTTATAACATACTGATCAAACTGTTGTATGCAAAGGGCAAAAGAGCTCTGAAAACTGTAAGAAAAAATCAATGTATTATGTAAAAGGAAGTCCCAATATAATTAAGTGCCAATTTCTCATCAGAAACCATGAAGGTAAGAAGAAGGTGGGTTGAAATACTTAAAATACTGAAATAAAACAATTGCCAACCATGAATTTTGTATGTGGTTAGATTTTCTTTCAGAAATGAGGGAGAGATTAAGACAGTCCTAGATAAACAAAATCTGAGAGAGCTCCTAACCACTAGACCTGTCCTACAGCAATGCTAAAGGGAATTCTTCAGACTGAAAGGAAAGAACACTAGACAGTGGTTCAAAGTGGCATAAAGACATAAAGATCTCTGGCAAAGGCAACCATTTGAGTCATTATAAGTGCTATTACTATTGTATTGTATTTGTAACTCCACTTCTTACTTCCTAAGGTGATAAAATACAAATGTATAAAAATAATGATGAATCTATGGTTTGGGACATATGCTGTACAAAGATATAACTTGTAATAGGTACAAAACTGGTGAGAGGATGGAGGGATATAACAACAGTGTATGTGCATGCCATTGAAATCAATTGGTTTCAAATAAAAAACCATGCAAGCAATAACCAAAAAAGAGGTGAGGTAGTTATTCTAATATCAAATAAAATATACTTTAAGTCAAAAACTGTTATGAGGGATGAAGACAGTCATCATATGCTGAAAAAAGGTTAATTCTACATTTTTAGGTATATTTGCATCTAACAGTAGAGTCTCAAAATATATGAATCAAATACTGACAGATTTGAAGGGAGAAATTTATGATTAAGCATTAATAGTAGGAAACTTTAATGCACCACTCTCAGTAATGGGTAGACATCTAAACAGAATATCAATAAGGAAATAGAAAAACTGAATGATAATCTAAGCCAGCTAGACCTAACCAACATATATACAACAATTCACCAAACGGTAGCAAAATACACATTCTTCTCTAGTCTCCATGATATATGTTCTCCATGATAGACTATATGTTAAGTCACAAAACAAGTCTCAATAAATTAAAAAATATTGAAATCACACAATGTATCTCTCTGACTAAAATGGAATGAAGCTAGAAATCAATAACAGAGGGAGAAATGGAAAATTCACAAATATGTGGAAATTAAACAATGTATCTTAAACAACCAGTGGGTTAAAGAGGAAAGCACAAGGGAAATTAGAAACTATGTTGCAGTGAATGAAAATGAAAACACAACATACCAAAATTTATGGGACGCAGCAAAGGCA
>PVKH010010153.1:0-18401 GCA_004027955.1 Chaetophractus vellerosus | reverse complement strand
GCTCTGCCCCGCCCACAGCGGCTTGCCTTTCTCAAGGCCGTCTGCCCGCTCGGAGAGGTCCCCGGGAACCGAACCCAGGGCCTCCCATGTGGTACACCGGCGAGCTCTTTATCCACTGAGCTATCTAGCCGGGCCCCCTAATAGTTTCTTGATGCAAGTTATTAGGCTACCAGTTTCTGAGTCATGTACTTTTCTTTTTTAAATTAGAGTGAAATTTTTTATAAGCATATCTCTACCACTGCTTGTACTCCTATATATTTTAGTGAATGGAATAAAAACTGGGTGGTTTTATATTCTTCATGCTGCGAATTGTTCTTAGTGTGGAAACTGCCTTCTGCTGCTGCACTGAGGAACATGTGATTGTCACTGAAGTATAGATGATGATAGCGACCTATTTCCACCTTTTAATTTCCCAGTACAGATTGGGGAATCAAAGAATTGTTCACCGACACTTTTAATCCCATGGGTGTGAGCATTGTCTCTAATTATGTATAGCTGTAAAAGAAATAAAAGTGATTTTGGTACAAACAAAAGTGTCTTAGTTTGCCAGGACTGCTATGACATACTACACCATGTGTAATGGTTTGACAGTTTTATCTAATTATGAATTCCAAAAATATAAATTGAATCATGCTTGTAAACTGATCTGTTCATCTGGGCGTGATTGGTTTATGATTAGGGCGTTAACTGGGCGTTGAGGCCCGCCCCTCGGTGGGTGTGGTCTCAACTGTAAAAAGCAAGGCAGCAGATTTTTGAGAAGCAGTTCTGATGTTGGAGAGGAACACTCCAGGAGAAGACAAGTGAGCCGTTCGCCTGATAGTCTACAGCTGAACTTGTGGAGGAACCAGAAGCTAAGCCCGGAGAGAAACGCAGCCCCAGCGGGAGAGGAACCCAAGGGCATAGGCAGAGACTGTGTCACACCTCACTGAATCAGTCTAATCAAATGCCCTTTAGCAATCTAAAATGAGTCCATGTCTTAAATAATAATAGCATTTCACAAGGTCCTGTTTACAAATGGTTCACATCCACAGGACTAGGGGTTAAGACCCTTTGGTGGGGGACATGATTCAATCCCCAACAAAAACATAAAGACAGTTGTTTAAGGGAATATGAATTGTTCACTGACTTTTTTAGTATCTGAATTTGTATCTTAAAAGAGATTCATTTATTGGAATACTTCATGTAAATTTCTATGGTTTATTACTTGGAAAGTAGTGCACCAATAAACCCAAAGCAAAGTAAAATAAAATACGTAAATATTGGCCATCAAATATTTACACAAATGTATTAAAGTCCTTTTCCCCACTTTCAATAGCTTTACAATGTCCTTTTTTTAAAAATTTTACACTCACACAGGCAACACATATATATGTTTAATTCTACACAGCTCAACTTTATTTTTGTGGTATGGTGAAATATAAAATGATGTCAAGCATTATAAATATAATAAGATGTTCGTTACTTTAAAATAACAATAAGAGTTTTGGTAATGGGTGGTGGTAATCACATAAGTAGCTGAATGTGATTAAAAGAAGAAATGTTAGATTGTATATAGGGTAACAGAACAAAAATTTTAAAAAATCATGAAACTACACTACACAAACAGTGAACTTTTTGTTAAATCATGAAATATTGTTAATAGGACAATCATAAAAATGTACTATTACCAATTTTAAAAGATATTCTACACCAACGCAAGGTAATAATAGGGTGGTGTATTAGTCAGCCAAAGTGGTGCTGATGCAAAGTACCAGAAATCTGTTGGCTTTTCTAAAGGGTATTTATTTAGAGTAAAAGCTAAAGTAACAAGGCCCTAAAGAGTGCAACTCAAAGTACCAAAAAAGGTACTTTCTCACCCAAGATCCGTTGCCATGTTTTGAAGCAAGATGGCAGGAAATGTCTGCCTGGTCTCTCAGGCATTAGCAGCTCATCTGCTCTATTTTTTTTTTGGCTACAAACTATCGGGAGAAAGTCTCATCTCTCCCTGGGGCTACAACATCAAAACTAAGTTCTCTCCTTTGACATGTCCTTTCCTGTGTTTTCCTGTGTATCTGTTTTTGTGTGTCTCCTTGATTGAGTGTCCATTTAAATAGCCCACAAATGGGGTGGGGATTCAACCCTGGGCCATGCCCCACTGACATGGCCAAATCAAAGCCTGAATCTTAATTTAATCAAGTAAAAGTAAAAGCCTTTGAATTTAATACAATCAAAGGGTATCACGTCCAGAGTAACAGATCAGTTCACAAACACATTGACACCCCTTTTGGGAATTCATATAATATCAAACTGCCACAGGTGAAATATGGGAATTCTGTGTTTTATGCATTATTTTTTTGAAAATCCACAACTTGTCTAATAAAGAAAAAAAATAACAATAAGAAATATTGGACAAAACAACAACAACAACAAAACCCATACAGAACAATTGCCCAAAGAATGAGTGAAATATATTTTCACACAAATTGAAAATGTCAAGCAAAAATTGGAAATATTTTCCTTAGAAATTCTTTAAAATGTGTTAATCTATGTCTTGTGAAAGGGTTTTGTTGAATTCAGGACAAATGCCCTTGAAAGAACAGGGTGATCAATGTTACTTTAAGAATAAATTGTGAGATGTTAATAATTCCATTTAAATATCTGCTGATCTACCCAAAATATACTCTCTGTTTAAGCCACTGAGAAAATACGTGTGCCTTATATTATTTATCACACTATGTTCTTAAAATTATTTATTTATTTATTTTTTGAGGTATTGGGACTGGGGATTGAACCCAGGACCTCATAATCTCATATCCTCCTGGCTGGCACTCAAGCACTGAGCCACATCGACTCCCCTGAGTTGGCTTCCTCATCTGTTTGCTCATTGTTGGCCCTTTGTTTGCTCCTTGTTTGCTCATTGTTTATTGTTGTTTGCTTATTGTTTTGCTTTTGTTGTTTTTTCCCTTGGATGGCTCCCTCATCTGTTCGCTCATTGTCTGCTCATTGATTTTTTATTTTTTTGCTTGTTGTCTGCTCATTTTCTGCTTGTCGTCTGTTTGTTTCTTTTTTGGAAGGCACCATTAACTAGGACCTCCCATGTGGGAGGTAGGTGCTCAACTGCTTGAGCCACATCTGCTCCCCCACACTATGTATTGAATGGATAATTGCTTAATGCCAGATAATATTTTGAATGATAACGAAATACACTTGGGGATAGTGGCAATCAAAAGAAAGTTGCTCAGACCACAGAAACGTCGGTCAGCCTACTGGCACAAGTGTGGAGGAAGTGATGACAGCATGTAAGATCTGGGAGACAATGGGACCTGTTCCATCTCATTCTGGTATAGCAAATCTACAGGTCTCCAAATCTATATGGAAGATAAAACTTATAAATATTTTACATCAATAAATTATAAAACAGGAGGGGCTTCTATGAATATGTATTGTAAAACCTGAGGAGAAATAGGAAGTAGGAATATTCTCATAACCATTCAATTTGAAATAATAGTTCTTGAAATAGTATTTTATATTTTCCCAGAGTGTGGATGGGGGTAGGACAAGAGATATCATGCTAGGTAATTTTACAGGTTAGTACTATAAAACTTGAATCAGACAAATCACTTCAAACTTAATTGTCCAAAGAATGCAAAAAAAAAAAAAGCTCTCAACTAGTTTATGATGTAAGTATAATAGTTATATTAAAATCAAATGCCTTAAAATATAAAAAAATATAAAAAATAAAATAAAATAATAAAAAAATAAAATGCTTAATGTATGTAGAATTTTTAATCAGTTTATTATAAAAGTGTGGAAATGAATAGAGTTGATGGTAACACATTATGCTGATTTATAAATGTGATTGTGGCTGAAATGTCAATTGAAGGAAAGCTAAAGAATAATCTAGGGACTGTATAACAGTGATTTCAGTGTTGGATGAAGATTGTGCTTAGTTGTATAAACATAAGAATGTTCTTCTTTTACACAGTGTTAAGAATATGGTGATACATGGGGAAATTACAATTAATGTAATTTATGGAAAATAGTTAACAGTAATATTGAAATTTTTTTCAGCAATGCAAAGATGTATCAATTCCAAAGAACAAAAATAAGGATTTAAGGGGGTGTGGGATTTTTCCTTTTGGAGTAAGGAAAACATTCTAAAATTGAGGTGATGACAGCACAACTCTGTGAAGAAAATGAAAGCCCTGAGTGTACACTTTGAATGGGTTTTTCAAAGCATGAGACTGTCTAACACAGGGAATCCAGTGGAGGAAGATGGGCTGCGGTCAACAGAGCAAATATGAGAACATGCTCTCATGAGCTATAACAAATGTATAATAATGATACAGGGTGCTAATAATCAGGTGGGTTGGGGCAAAATACACCATATGTAAGACCTGGGCTATAGTTAGTAGTCATATTTTAACGATGCTCTTCCATAGGTTTTAACAAATGTTTCACAACAACGCAGAATGTTGGTGGTGGGACGCTGTACGGGAGCCCGATATGCTGATAAGCATGTTTGTCTTGTAAGTTCACAGCTTTTACTATAAGCTTATTGTTTCTGTAAGTGCATGTTATAAATGATCTACTTCAATTAAATTTTATTAAAAAAAACGAATGTTGAGAGTAGTGTAAAGCAACATGTGCCTATTTTATTGTTAATAGAAATACAACATCTCTAATGAAATGCTAGTAAAATAATCCCAGGTGAAATATATAAAATACATAATACAGAATGACAAAGTTTGGTTTACTTTCATAAATACAACAGTGGGTTGACACCACAAGTATGTAAATGTGGGTCACCACTACATCTATAGGTTAAACAAGCATATCATTAATGGCATTAATAACAGATCAAGTTCTCAATATGTGTTGAGCCCTCTTCTATGCACTTTACATCATTTACATGATCTTCCAAGATCCGTGGGAAAGTACCAGATGGCCTAGATGAGATGTAATTGTAGTCCCAGAAGAAAAATATAGAAAATGGAATGGAAGAAATAATGGCAGGATGATATGAAAGGATTTTCAGAATTGATGATGTTAATCCAAAGATCCATTTAGCTCAGCATTGCTGAGGACAATCTCCTTTGTTGGTTGTAGATGCCACCAGCTGTAGATGCTATCAATTGAGCATTGAGGTAAATCACACCTAAATATTATCCTCACAGTAACAAGCAGGTCAGTGCTTCACGAAACTGAACATCATAACCTAGCCAAGTTGACATGTGAAATTAACCATAATAAAGAGTTAAAAAGGGTCATTTAATAATGATAAAAGTGTCTATGCATTAGAAAGACATACCAATCCTAAAATGATACTTTGTTCTTTTTATTTCCTTTTTTAAAAAGCTTCAAAATATATGAAGTAAAAGAGCAACAAAACAAAGGAGGCAATAGATATTCCACTAAATGTTTATCAGTGCATAATCAATTAACAGAAACTTAGCAGGTTAAAACAAGAAACATTTATGATCACAAAGTTTACATGGGTCAGGAGACTAGGCATGAAATGATTGGGGTTTCTGCTTGGAATCACACAATATAGCTTAAATCTTTCAGCGCAGCAGAAGTCTCTGTACGGTAAGATATGACAGATTCTTGCAAAACATTAATCATAGAACTAATCACCTCATCACTTTTGTCTTATAAGATGTGACATAATCTAGAAAGTGAATATGCCGTCATAGTATACAGGATGTATATACTCTAGGGTGGCAGGAGCCAGTGATTTTGTGGGCCATCTTAAAATTTTGTTTACCACACTCAGGAATTATGGAAGGACTTGAATTAGCAGTTTTCATTGGGTTCTCTCATGTGGTACAGTCAGATGTCAGCTTTGTCTTTGGTCATCTGAAGTTTAGACTGTATTGGACACCCAAAATAGCTCCCTCACATAGCTGACTTTGAGCCTGGCTATTGGCTCAGTGGGGACTGTGACCAGAGGTTGAACATGGCGCCTCTTCTATGGCAACTGACTTCTCTTGTACCAAATATCCAATTAAACCACATAGAAGCAACGTGGTCTCTTCTGATCTAGCCTTGGAAACCTTGTATCATTTCTCCCATACTTGATTGGTTATACCACTTCAATTGTTTTACAACAATGACTATTGGCAATTTAGGTTAGTGGAAATTTAAAGAACTTCTTTCAATTTATAGGTGTCTTTTCATTATTTCAAATTAAATTTTTTGAATTAGGTATCGATGGTCACACATTCATTCAGAGAAATGTAGAGGTGAGTGTAATGTGCATACAACTAAAATGTAAATATAATATAGTTTTAACATTATAGACCCAGATGTTTATGTTAATAAAATAATTCATATTTATGTATGTGTAGTAAGATGAACTTTCTATTTTCAATATATTCATAATATATGAAAGGGTAATGTTTAAGTATGAAATGTATGAAAATTAGAAATCTTAACATGAAAGTTCTGCCTATTTTCACTTGCCAAGTGAGCAAACATACATTCAAAATCAACATACTTTACACATCATGACACTTTTAAAAAATGTATGATTTAACACTTCATCCACAAATGATTTTGATACTGTGAGTAGCTTGGACTTCAGGCTGGGATTAAAAATGTTGTTCTTCTTTGTTTCTCTTCAGCTCTGTGATTTTCTCTTGGTGCTATGCAGGTTCTACAAAGCTGTGTCTGATAGACTCCTGAGACGGGTCACCAGAGGATATTCATTTAACCTTCCCATAGTTCTTAGGATGTTTATTTTAGGTGTTTTCCAATGAGCACTTTATATGTTAGAACAGATCCCTGGGCCCTAATAACTCAGAAAAGCTTACATTTGACTTTGAGCCAAACCTCTTTGCAGGCATTTGATTTCCCAAAATGCCAAATCCAGAATTGTCACTGCACAAATTCATTGTAAAACTTCAATTTGTTATTCAGAATAGAAAATAAGAATAGGGATATTAATCTATCAAAATGGCCAGAAAAGTTTTAGTTATAATGTCTTCCTGGTATGTTCTCAGCTTATTACTTATTGTAAATCTTCCCCTACCCCCAAGATTATTTAAGCTTTTTATTCCGAATGCTAAGAACAAAACAAAATGTACCACTTTCAGTTTTTTCACATAACAACTGCTGGGAAGATGAATAACACTTAGAAACAATATCCAAAACCAATTAAATGAAAAGGCTTAAGAGAACTAAGCCATGGCAAATTGAAAAGTATTACTGTCCTATTTCTCACATATACCCATGCATATTTATCCTAACATACCAACACCACGTATATGGAAAAAAACTGTAAGTTAGTTTATAAAGTCACTTAGAACAACTTCACCTGTTGAATGATAGACGTCCACAAGGTAGAGTTGTTTCTTGGATTACCTATATTAGCCATGGATTGCAACGATGAGCGTCTGCTACTAATTTGTAACAAAAATGCTCATCATGCCATGTTACCAATTTAAATAATCTCTGTTATCACTGCTTGAGTAAAAACTCTAATTCATTTATGTTGCATCAATTTTCTTATTCTGACCCACTGCTCTCCAAACTATAGTACACAATTTGCTTTCCAGTCCAACCACACATCTAATCTCAACATTATCCAAAAATGCCAGTTCCTTCTAAAATTTTGCCCTTACCCATAGTCCCTCAGTTTGGATGTATAAAAGGCAAATGCAGCTCAACCTACAAAACCTCTATCACTGCAGAATAGTTTCTCTGGGTCTATTTGCTTTCTCTTCAAGGTTCCTATCAGAATTTAGATTCCTTTAGAGTAGGGGATACCCCTTTTTAAAATCTGTATTTTCTTGGTGTAGCAAACAGGTGCTCAGTGAATTTATCTGGGTGTCTTCTCAGCTGCCGTGCAAAGGGTTCAGGTTGAGGGTTAACAGTTGCCAGTGTCACTACAGGTTGCTGGTGGCCTGTGAAGGTGTCGGGATGCTGATTGTTATCCCTGTGTCTATACAGTTCAGCAGATTAAGACTTTTCAGAAAGAAATCTCATACTATTTTTATTGAACATCATATTCTTCAAGTTTTTAAGAGCTCTAGAAGAATTGCATTTTTCAGTTGTTCTCCAGAACTTATTTGTATAAGAGGCTTTCCTCAGTTATATCAAATTGTTAGAATTTTGTTTAAATTTGTTAAATTTGATTTTTTACTATTTTTATTTTATTCTAAGAAAAATGGATCAATGTGTTGAAAATTAATGCTAGATGACCCATTTTTATAGTTGAATGACCTAACTTTTCCAATATCAGAATGTATGTCGGTTTAATTGGTAGCATTATTTTTAGACAGTGAATTTTACATTAAATAGTATTTTAAAGTCAGTGATAGAAAGAATTATTTATAGCTAACTTTTACTTAAATCTAGATAATATAGATAATAAACAAGATTTCAAGGTAACAAAATGCAAAGTTGCAAATGTTGGAAAAGTGCTGGTTAAGTTATGTTAAAGAAGCAGGAAAAATGATGTAATATTATGGGTTTGTTTTAAACATTGAATTTAATAGGATTACTACCTGGGACATGAGGCAAGTTTGAAATAGAAGTTGACTTTATACAGGCAACATTAAGATTTTTGCATAATGTTCAAATAAAGTTTCTTTAATTACTGAATTATTCTATGTGAAGGGTTAAATTATGTTTTTATTATAATCATTTTAATAACTTTCTCATGTAAGAAATTAAAATTATGGAGTTATCATTTAAAGTTGCTCTCTCCATTGAAAAACTGGTAAATGTCACTGTGCTATTGAGAAGCTCATAAAATAAAATGAAATGATATGACAAATATTCTCCTAAAAAACAATTTTTTGGAAAAATTATTTTGTTAAATGACATAATTATCTTTGAATGATATCTATGTCATAATATGGCAGGAAAAAGCTTATACTGTGTTTATCAAAAAAGTTATAATTTGATGAAACCCTCAACTTGCAATAAATGAATTAATGCTTCACAATAGTGGTGGCAAATACTTGAGTAAAACTGTTTACCAAATATTCTCTTTATGGAGAAAATTAGAATATATAGGATTTACTCTTCTTTTAAGAGCTGTGATACAGAGATCACTCATTTGTGTATTGGTATACCAGATATGTATAGCAATAAAAGTCGTTAGAACACATGCACTTATAGTGAAAAAAACATATGCTATTTTATATAAATTGAATAGCTGGTGAAGAAACATTTGCTCCCTGATCTTGATTCACTTTTGACCTGTTAAAACATGAACACTGATTGTATAAGATTTCAATGAACTCTGCGAGAAGAAAAAACACAAAACCTAGCATGGGGGAAACAAATAAATGACTTTGTTCTCCATATGAAGCCTGCTGGCTCTCAAGAAGAATGTTCATATGAGTTTTGAAATGATGAATTAAATAAAACTTCTGTTTTAATGACTCTCTTAGTACCAGGAACTATGATTTATATGATTTCAAGTGGATTTCAAAATCTTCAAAATCCGGTATATCTCAGAGATAGGCGTTAGTGTCTTGAGAAGTCTAGGTGGACAACATTCCATGACAAAATTTAGACCTGCTTCATACTACTTAATGACTATAATGTATTCCGATGCATGTTTCTACAATAATACAGCTAACCAGTATTGAATTCTAGACCCTTAACTTTACACTAAAACCATACAATAAAAAATGTATACATTTATACAGTTGCATGATCTTCTATTTATAACAAATTTCATCATGACCAAAAAGATTACTTAATAATATACTTAAAGCAATTTTCTGTTTTTTCACTTCCTTACTTCTCATTAATTGGTTATACTAATGTATGTATACTACAGAAAAGCTTTTAAAGTTAACGAAACAGAGTTGATATAATAGGATGGAGATGTTAAGACTTGTATATAGTTTAATGAGGAATTCAGTAATAGCAGCCTATCTGAAAACAGCCATGAAATACAAGAAGAATCCACCAAGTATGGAGTATAATTAAACTGTCATTGCAGATTAGGGTATGATCGTTTCAGTCACCACCATGAGAGTTAGCCCATGCAAACAAGGTAAAACTGAAAACACACATTACATCTGTATTAATGCTATTTACTTGAGACATGTCCTGTGAACATTTATTTTCCTTTTTTGGTCAAATAGGATTGACAGTACCTTAGACAAGTATTATTGAGAGGATAACATGTGAAAACAAATGCCAGCTGCTGGATCTGAATCCTGCAAAGTTAAAGTAAGTAGTCAATGGACTCAAACTTTTTCCTATTGAATCTCCATTTTTCTAATAAAAAGAAAATCATATCGATTTTAGGCAAGGCAATCTGATTGTAATGGTTTGACAGTTTTATGTAATAATGAATTCCAAAAATATAAATTGAATCATGCTTGTAGACTGATCTCCTAATCTGGGCATGATTGAGGCATTAACTGACACGTCAGTGAGACTTTGAGCCCCACCCCTCAGTGGGTGTGGTCTCAAGTATAAAAGGCTAGACAAAAGACAGAGATTTGAGAAGCAGAGATTTGAGAAGCAGTTCTCATGTTGGAGAGGAGCGCTCCAGGAGAAGACAAGTGAGCCGTTCGCCCGATAGTCTACAGCTGGCCTTGTGGAGAGATGCAAAAGCATAGAGAGCCTCATGGTCTACAGCTGAACTTGTGGAGGAAACAGAAGCTAAGCCTGGAGAGAAACGCAGCCCGGGGAACAGAGGAGCCCGGAAGCCTGAACACTGGAGACGTCGGCAGCTGTCTTGCTTCAACACGTGGACTTTGGTGAGGGAAGAAACTTATGCTTTGTGGCTTGGTAACTGTAAGCTTCTACCCCAAATAAATACCCTTTATAAAGACCGACCAATTTTTGGTATATATTGCAAAACACCCCTTTGGCTGACTAATACACTGATCTTTTAGTAAAAAATAATAATGGGAGTATATTGCAAAGATTTTTATGTACTAGCACTCTGATTTAGGCAAGGCAATCCGATTTTCTATACAAAATAATAACCGGGTATAGCACAAGGATATTTGTGTAAGGCCAGTGGGAATGTATTTAACCGTCTTGACACAGAATTGGAGCTAAGGTTAGCCTGCTTATCCTCCTAGGTGAGTGGGTGCTGTGACACATTAGGCTAACCATCACACTGCACTTCTGACTTTGACGATTAGTATTCAGGATTTCCTCATTACCAGTAGTTCCAGAAGGTCATAACTTAATCAGCATCTACGAATATCTCAGTGCTTTATTTATCCAGGCTTCCCTTTGTTGGAACTGTGGGCCACAGTGCTGGCTTCACCCTTAGATGGATTCTCCTGATGCTTTTGGGAGAGCGAGCATTAGCAATCAAGGCATGCAGCTTCCTTCTGGTCATGAAGAAAAAAAGTGGATAGCAGGCTTCTCAACTCTTTCCTGAGAGCAAGAAAGTCCTTCCCCCAAATCTCTAGCAAACCTGTGTGCTTATGGCTAGAATTATGATACACACCCATTCATGGCTAAATTCATGGCAGGGTAAATGGTTTCTCTAGAACATTCAGAATATTTCCTGAGAAATGATGTTTTTCTTTATTTCAACTCCTTGAAAATCCTGCAACTACCTTCCGGTAGATGGGTGGTTCATTGTTATATTTCTACAAATTATCAGAATTTAGCATCCTGAAATAAAGAGCTCAGAGGTTATTTTAAAGGGTGGTTTAGGTAAAGCGACACTCAGACTAATTTCAGAGTACAGACGTGAAAAGAAAACTGTCTTTTCTGCATGCACGTAAATGGCAGCATTACAGGACAAGATATTAAATGTTTCCATTCACTGTTTAAATTTCTCCAAGACTTGCATTCTTATAAACTCTTCCTTTTATATTACCTTGACAAATTAAACTGATGAATGTAAAAATTCAAAGGAATATTTGTGATGGGATAAAGATTAAATAGAAAATGGCCCTGGAGCATAACAAACAGGTTTTTCAAAATATTGTAAAATACACATAAACCATGAAATGTGTGGTAGTATCTTTGAGCACACATACAAACCTGTTTTTGGGGAGTCCAGAGGGCAGAACTTTGGGGATTGAGTCATGTCCCCACAAAAGACATGTTCCAGTACCAACTCTTGGTCCTGAATGTGAGATTGTATCTTTTCAAGCAACTATCAGTGAAATAAATATTCCCTATTTCTTGATCCAACCTTGGTAAATGGTCTTGGAGTTCCTAATATTTGTGCTATTGAAGATAGATAGATAGATGATAGATAGATAGATAGATAGATAGATAGATAGATAGATAGATAGATGATAGTGGGATATATGATAGATAGATAGATATAGATAGATATCACACACATATCACTATAATTGAATTTCTGCTTTATTTCTGTTGTAAACTTATAATGAGAATGGTATATTTGATTATAATCACTATAGGAAATGTGCTGGAGTGAATGAATGACACTTACTTTACAGTTTCTTCTATGTGACTTATGTGCTCTCTGACGATATGTGAAACATAAAATATTAGGGAAGGTCATAATTTTAAATCAGAATTCTACCGTGTCATTCAAAGATCATATTTTGCAAGTCCTTTGTTCACCTTTAAATTCTTAAGAATATTAAACAGCTTATTATTTAATGACCCAGCTATGTAACTAAGAGCCTAAGAATCTATTCATTTTTAATTTATTGTGAGAAACACTAGTTTTCATTTGCAAATGAGTGCAGGGAAATGACCTAAGGCCTAGGTACTTTTTAATTTCAAAGGGAAAATCACCAAAAATAGCAAAATATCAGATTGTGACTAAACTGAATAGCTGTACTGAAACTTGGCTGTTTTATTTTGAAATATCTGAAGAGGTCTTTTAATGCAGTTTAGTCTACTGAACTTCTCCTCTTGACTCTTGTTGAGGTTATTGTGTTTGGTTGTTTGTTTTGTTAGTGTTTTCATTTGGCTTGCAGTTGTGGATTCACAAAGAGAGCAAAGAACAAATGTAAACCACTTATGTGTTCATTTGTTGGGGATTAAATCATGCCACCCACAAAAGGTATGCTGAGGTTTCAATAGATGGTCCTTTGGTTATGAACTCATCTGTAAATCGGGACTTGAAGATGCCATTAGTTAAGGTAAAACCAAACTGAATGAGGGTGGGCCTTAATCCAATAGGGCTGAAGTTCTTGCAAACAAAGGAAATAAGACATGGAAGAGAAGTTCAAGGGAGTAGCCATAAGGTTTAGAACTAGAAGAGAAGAGAAAATGCTGATGTGCATTGCCATTTAATGGAAAAGCCAGGGAAGCCCAAAGTGTGCCATCCAGCCAGATGATACCAACCTCATGAGGAGACAATCCTTCAAGACTTTAAAATCTTGAGCAAATAAGCCCCTTTGTTAAGGCAACCCATTGCATGCTATTTGTTCCAGCAGTCTGGAAACTAAAATATGCATCATTACCACATTTTT
Organism: Chaetophractus vellerosus; assembly: GCA_004027955.1. Lineage (NCBI taxonomy): Eukaryota > Metazoa > Chordata > Mammalia > Cingulata > Chlamyphoridae > Chaetophractus > Chaetophractus vellerosus. Next base: position 5,022 of record PVKH010010153.1, on the reverse strand, counting down.
ATATAAACCCTGAGAAGTTTGATGGGAGCTTTGGTCAAATATTTCCCTGAATTTATATTGTGCAGGTACCCTTGTAGCTATGCACTATAAAATTGACTTTCTGATTTCTGGTATAATATATAACAAATTCTGTTGTGTGTGTTAGCCTAAAGAACATCTTGACCAATAGAGCTTAAAAAGTGAGGGTGATTTTTTGTTTTGTTCTGTTTGGGATGTGGAGGGCAAGTTAATGGTAAATTGTTCTTAGAGAGAATTTTTAATATTTTCTAGGAAATCCTGTGTGATTAGAAATTCAAAATGTTTTAAAATAGACCAATTTGGGATTGCTATTGCAATATCATACATCCATAGGTTGTTAGTGTGTGAACAATGTTGAGAATGCTGAGTGCTAAGGGATTGGTATATTCCTAAGTGGCCTATGCCTGCCTGTTTAGAATAGTCATGAGGCCACTGGTCTAGTGACAATGATTGCAGAAAATGGATTACAACACAGTAGTTTTTCATTACTTCTACTTACAAATATTTCACACATGTCATGACTGAGCAAGTTAGGTCTCTGCTTGCAGCTTTATTGAGCTGCTATGGTGAATGTAAAAGCAATGGGCTCAATGGATGAAAACAGCAAATAAACTTTTATTTCTTTTTGGAATTCATAGCTTGAGTTGTGTTGAATCATTGTGATTGTATGTGTAAAACATTGAGTTTGCTACTCATGGTTCCTGTATTGCAGAGATTAGTGGAAAGGAATGGTGACCATCCCTAACTCAACCATGTTTTCTCCAAATGACTTGACACTATGCTCAGGTGTTTAAGCAAAGAAAAAGTGCTGATCAACTCTAGATGCCAAGATTTACTAGTATAATGTGACTAGTTGAACGAGAGACATCACAGATGCAGCAAGACCAGTTTCTGACGTACACTTATTGGAAGGCAAGTGACACAACTAGAGAAACCTTGGAGTGATGATGCCATTTGGGGACTTCAACAAAAATGTGTGTTTCCAGATGCTGTGAAACGTTGTTGGAAAGATTAAATTAATGAATAAGGGTATGAGTCTGGTGAACTGTGGAGTGTCCCAGTTTGCCAACTCATGATCTAATGTAATATCTTTTAAATATGGTACAGCTACCTGCCATAATTAAGCCCAAACATCAGTTGGAATGTACCCAATATATGACCCATTGGTCCAAACTCAGGATTCAACTACAGAATAGCGTTTTGGTTAGAGATTTGGAGTCTAGTACCAACAGAATGATTTGTTTATAGGTTAGGATCTTCATACTATAGTGCAGAAGGAAATAACTATTTAAAATGTTTCCCTTCCCTTGTATATTCTCTTCATACCCTGTAATAGCAATTCTGGCACACCCTCACCAAAAATCCCCAACATTACCTTAGAATAAGCAAATTCATATAAATAGATAATAGATTATAGGTTGCCAGGAACTGGCAGATGAGGGCAAGAGGGAGTTATTGCTTAATGAGTGCAGAATTTCTGCTTGAGGTGATGAAAAATTGGGGTAATGGATGGTAGCAAAACATGGTAAGTGTAATTAATACCACTGAATTGTTCAACTGAAATTGGTTAAAAATGGGAAATTTTGAATTGTATATATGTTACCACAATAAAAAGTTTTTTAAAAAAAGAGTAAATTTTTCAGCAATCCTGTTCTGTACCAACTTACTCTACTAATTGCCACTTTTGTCTACATTTTTTATCACACAAGTCCTCAAACTGCTCTGATGGAGGTAGAGATATATTTCTTTGTAGAATATGTAAGAAAAAAACCTATGTGAGCTAACCCAGTATACTTATTAGTGGGGAGGAGAGATGAAAACCCTGGAAAGATTCTTAAAATAATAATTTTTGTCACAAACATATGAATGAAGGCTTACATTTTAAAGTGTGTTTCCCCAAAACATATTATGGATACTTGAATTTCAATATTGTGCTGGTGGTCAAGGAACAATATAATGTCTAAATGAATTAACAATATAACTACTTCTTACAACTGCCACTTTTTTTATGTAAGCCAGAAAAAAATATAGTTTCCATGAATCATAGAAAGTAAAACAATAAGTAAGAAAATGAGCAAACCACTCCCCTTGGCAATCTGGACTAAAAGTGGATAGATTGCACATTTATTGAATATTAGTGTAAGATATTGCTAATTATTATTCCTCAGACTCAGTAAGGTTAATTAAAATTCTTAGGAAAATACATAAAATACCCACCTGAATAATATTAAATAACTATTAAATCATGGCTAAATCCATTGATCCAAAAGAAAGCAGCTGATTTAGAGACTTAAAATACAGTTTCTATATACATATTGGAGCTTGGTCAATGATCCGAATCAAATAGCTTGAATGAATTCAGTAATCTTAAGAGGATTTAATTTGGTTGGTAATTATTCTTTATGACTTAAGAAATTTAAAAATTGTAAATTATTTTGGTAGCATTTTAATGGTGGTTGACAATTTGTTATAATTCTCGTAGTATTTATTGATAACATTAATCACGCACAGCTGTTCTGCTTGTAAAGTAGTGACGAGAGTCTTTCCATATAAATTCATTCAAAAACAGTAAATCTCCTCTTCACAGGAGGGGTGCTGATTGGGTTAGGACACATTCTATGAGAGATATTCTACTAGCTACTGATCTATTCATAAGTCAGTTTTAAAATGAGGATACATCTCTGTTGGTGAAAACCCAGGTAAATCTCTAAAATATTAGAATGCTGATTTGAGAAGTGTAGCACCCAATTTACCTTATTATTGAATCATGCAAAGTTTATTAATATAGAAGATTTCATCATGATTTCAGATAGAGTCCAACTCTGAGAATGGAATGAGATTCACCCTAACCAAAATAATTACACAATTGCATTCTGAGGTTAATTACATGTTTGGACTGCTGTTGGGGTGGGTGGTACATGATAATTCTTTCTATTTAATATTCTTGCTCTACCTCACAGAAGAGGAGACTGTCACTTCCCTCCCTAATTCTGGACTATTGGAAGGAACAGTTTTAGCTTTCTGGCCCTTACGCTAATGCATTTCTTCTCCCTGAGCTGAGGCTCCTTAAATGAGGGGACAGGCAGGCAACTTGATAAGAATCTGACGCACTATAAGGAGATTTGTTTCTCAAATGGGTAGAATTAATTTGCTTCATGACCAGGATATACGGCACTTTCTTTCAAACTTGCTTCAGCAGGAACATGCAGAGGACATGCCAAGCAAACTACTGCTTCAGGGCTTTTTCACTGACTGTTATATTTCCTTAGCCTGCAATGTTCTTCTCCTATTTATGTGTATTTCTTACTCTCTGTTATGTCAAGTCACTGGTGAAATTTTATCTTTCCAGGAACAGCCTTATTAAAATTGCAGGCTTCCTCTAGGAATACTTATCCCCTTCTTTGCCATAGTTCTTTTTTACAGTTATGAGAGAGAATTACTTAACATACCTTATGATGTAATTACTACAATGTAATATAATAAACTATGAATTTTTAATTTTGCTTATTGTTTGCATTATTTACTTAACTGTATACATTTAGAACCTAAAAAAGAACCATACAAAGTGGGTAAATTTTATCACAAATGGGGAAACTGAGGCCTAAAAGACCTCAAGTTTGCATGCCTGGTATGTCCTGAAGGTGGAATTCAAAAGCAGTAAAAGTAGACACTAAATGTCAGTGGAGGGAAGATTCATAGGAAATTTCCTTCAAGTAGCAATGATAAAAATATATTAAAAAGTTAAAAATATTTAAAGATATTGGGAATTTTCCAAGAGCTCCCAAGAGAATAGTATTTACTTCCGAAAAATGCAACTGGAAAAAATAAATTGAAATTTTGAGTATTCAGCCTGAGAGCCATTGACGGATTCCTTTGCTAAGCCTGTAGAAAGCAACAGTCGAAACTATAGCATTAGTGGCTCATAGTACTAAAGATAAAGGTTTACAGCTGGATATAAAGGTAGAAATCCTTGTAATAAGATTACCACAGAACAACACTAATTCTGAGCTTATCTTCTTCACAAATCCCTAGCTATTATACAATTTATGCTTGTGCTAGGGAGACTCCTTGACCAACCAAAACAATAGAGAGACCAGCAAGCTTTAATAGAACTTCATGGAGTGAAATCCATGAATTTGTTGTTTTATAACTGAGTGCAGATTAGACAGCAGAAACCTGAGCATCACAGGCTTGAAAGGTCAAATGACAGAGTCTGAGGCTGGGGAAGAGCTGTGTTTTGGTCAGCCACAGGTGTGCCTTTTGAAATATACCAAAGATTGGTCGGTCTTTATAAAGGGTATTTATTTGGGGTAGAAGCTTACAGTAACCAGGCCACAAAGCATAAATTTCTTCCCGTACCAAAGTCCACGTGTTGGAGCAAGATGGCTGCCGACGTCTCCAGGGTTCAGGCTTCTGGATTCCTTTGTTCCCGGGGCTGCGTTTCTCTCCGGGCTTAGCTTCTGTTTCCTTCACAAGTTCAGCTGTAGACCATGAGGCTTTCTATGTGTTGCGTCTCTCCACAAGGCAGCTTTAGACTATCGGGCGAACAGCTCACTCCAACATCAGTACTGCTTCTCCAATCCGCTTCTCTAAATCTCTTCTCCAAATCTCTCTAACTCAGATCTGCTGCCTAGCCTTTATACTTGAGACCACACCCACTGAGGGGCGGGGCCCAGTTAATGCCCTTATAATAACTTAATCATGCCCAGATGAACAGTTTAGTTTACAAGAATAATCCAATTTGTATTTTTGGAATTCATAATTAAATAAAACTCTGAAACCATTACAAGCTGCAAATTATGACGTAACCAGGGCGATACCTCAGGAGGTCAGGCTAAAAGTGCTGCACAGATTGGGAAATCATAATAACAGGGCACAGATATCAGCTTCTGAGGAAAGCAAGGAAGATAAATTTTGCTTTTTGAGTCCAGGAAAATCAACTGCCTTCTAGAACAATTGCTGCAATGTCCATTTTCAAGCAAAAATTACTATACACAGAAAGAA
>PVKH010010152.1:0-18420 GCA_004027955.1 Chaetophractus vellerosus | reverse complement strand
TTTATTTTTATTTATTTATATATCCCCCTCTTGCTGCTTGTGCTTGCTGTGTTCATTTGCTTTGTGCTTTTCTGTGTCTGCTTGTCTCCCCCTGCCAGGTCATCCCGCTGAGTCAGCTTACCGCGCGGTAGCTTGTCTTCACCAGGAGGCCCCGGGAACCGAACCCAGGACCTCCCATATGGTAAACCAGAGCCCAACCAATTCAGCCACAGCCGGTTCCCCTCCTTTCCTCTTCCTGTTCAAATCTAGTATTCAATCACTCTAGTAAGTTTTTCATGTCAATTTCTTTACTTTGCAATGCCAAAACTTTTCTTCGGTTCCTTTTTATAATTTCTCTGTTTATTTTGTTCAGATGTTTTCCTAATTCCCTTTAGTTCCCTGTATATAAATTCCTTTAGCTAATTGAACACATTGACAGTTGATTTAAAATCTCTGTGTATGGTTTCCTCAGGGATGGTTTCTGGTAAGATCTTTTTTTTTTTTTTTCTTGTGAATGTGCCATACTTTCCTGTTTCTTTGTGTGTTTTGTAATTTTTCTTGAGAACTGGCTATTGAGTATTATGTTGTTATAACTCAAAATCTAGTACTCCCATTCCTCTGAGATTGCTAGGGTATTTTTGTTGTTGTTGCTGAGGGCTGAGCCATAATTTGTAACTTGCCCAAACTATTTTTGCTGTCAAACAGGAAATGGAAAGAGAAAAGAGAAAAAAGAATAAAAAGAGGTCCTGCTTTTTAAGACTCCATTGCCTTTTTTGCCTAAGGGAGATTGAAACAGTGGCCAGTCTTAGAGCTGCCCTCCATCCCACTCCTACCCCAAGTGATCTAAAGTAGCTGATCAAAAGCAGTGATCAGTAACCTGGGATTTAGAAGACTAAGCCCTTTGTCCTCCCTGGTGCCAGCAGGCTGCACCAGGAACTCAGGGTACAGTCTCCACTGCTACCTGCTGCTCAGTTCGGGGATGAGGGATGGTAGCCACTGCATGGAAGGTGAAATTGTCCAGCATTTAACCCAAGTTACCAGTGACTTCATCCAGCTTTTCATTGGATGCTGTAAGTGTTCCACTAGACTTCATAGTTGCAAAATAGTTGATTCAGACAGTTCCTGCCAGTTCAATAGGGGTTTTGTTGGAAAGTCTGCTTTCTGGAGCTTCCTACTCAGCCATCTGCCCACAATCCTCCTCTTATGCTCAGTTTGATTTTATTTTCATATTTTTGGGCTGAATAATTTATTGGCCTGCCAATGCATTGTGCAGATGTGTGTTCTAAGCCCATGGCCTGACTATGGAGGTACCAGGGATTGAACCCAGGACCTTGTACATGGGAAGTAGGTACTCAACCACTGAACTATACTTGCTCTCTTGTGAGAGGTTTTTTTTTTAAAGATTTATTTATTTTATTACATATCTCCCCTTCCCCCCTTCTACAAAACTAAGCCTTCTACAAAACTAAGCAGTTTTTGAGGATATTGTTTCATTTATCTTTCTATGGCTCCCTCCTCTTCTAGTGCCAGATATATGTGAGGTTTAGAGGATTTAAAGTCTCATGTTCCAATTCTTATATGTTGTGTAAATGGAAAGGTAGAAGAATGCACAATGTCATTTTCTTCCACAAAGTATATGCAACGATGGGAACATGTGTTAATTGGCATTGTTATAACATGCTATGATGATAATAATCATCATTGTGTTCAAGCTACTATACTTCTTTCCCATACGACACAGTGATAACTACTTAAGGTTTACTAGGATTCTGCTCTTACAGGAGTCATTATCATTTGAAGATTTATCTGTGGACTTCACTCAGAAGGAATGGCAGCTACTGGACCCCTATCAGAAAGACTTATACAAGGATGTCATGTTGGAGAACTATAGCAGCCTAGTATCACTGGGTAAGAAAAGCTGCTCAGAATATCTGAGATTGTGCCCAATAAGTTACCTTTTCTTTCCTAGTTGCTGAGAGCTATTGGTGCCTCTGAAATATTTAATATCTTTGAACATAATTTAGGAGAGGAAGGTTTCTTGGACTGTGACACCAGAGAAAATATATGGATCTCATCTTCCAATAATGAAGACTTAACTACCGTATGTGGAATTTGGAACCAAGTGGTGATGGTTGTAGTGATGGTGGTAGTAGTAGTAGTTGTAGAATCTGGTGCATGTGACTGATTCTGTTGCACATACTGTTCTAAATTCTTAATATATACTCATTTACTTAATCATCAGAGCAATCCTGTTTGGCTGGCGCTGTTACTATCCTTTTATCTTGATGAGGAAATTGAGGCAAGGAGAGATTAATTTTTCTAAGGACTGACAGCTGGTAAATAAGAGTCTGGATTTAAACCCAGGCTCTGAAGTGCTTAATCATTTGGGACTTGAATTGTGGAAATCAAAGATTCTTTGTCCTGTGAACCATCAGGGAGACTATTGCTATGCCTTTGAAAATTACTCTGTTAAGATACAAATGGGTGGCTTCACTGGGCCATCTCTGATGCCTAATCTTGCTTATTCTTCAGAGACCCTAAAGACCAAGCAGTTGGGTCCAAATCCTTTTTGATTTCCCATAAACAGGGTATGAAGTTATGAAACCAGATGTGATCTTTAAGTTGGAGCATGGAGAAGAGCCATGGATAGGAGATGGAGAAATTCCAAATTCAGAATCTCCAGGTGAGTGTATGAGAACAAGGCAGATGGGAAAAGGTAGAAATACAATCTCAGTGGGTTTGTGATGGGTTGAGATCTTTGAAATGGGCTCAAGAGAGTTTTGTTTTTGTTTTTGTTTTTTTATTTCAATCTTTGGTGGTGATTTAGAACAAATGACATGAGCTACTTAGGGGAATCACACTAGATCGTAGGTCTAGATCAACTTGTAGGCAATGGTAGGGCATTTGCCTTTATTCAAATAAATTTAAATAAAAGTTAAATTATCCTGTTTACATTTTTATTATAAGTTCAATCTGGCCACTTAAGAGAGGATGTAATTGTAAGCACAGAAACCAATTAGAAAGGTATTTCATCGAGATGATATAATGTATTAGGCTACAATATAGAAAGTGCTGGAGAGAGTTGGAGTGATTTGGGATATACCACAAATGACCAAATATTAAGCAATCCCATTTTTTTTAATGAGAAAAGATTAAACAAATTTTTGAGGTAATGTAGATGAAACTTTCAAATTTGTACTTAATTACTTTAGTAATGTGGTAGTAATATAAAATCAGTAAGTTTAATATACAGATATTCCTTTTTCTACTTTCACATTCTTTGATACCATTTTATTCAAACTTTTCATATACATCTCAAAATTAGTGTGTTTTTAATGGAGTTTTTATTTTAATCTCTCGATCCTTTTCCCTCATTTTTCCCCATCTCAATAATTAACATCATAATACACCACATTGTTCAAGCCATTCTTGATTTCTTCCTTTCCTCTATTTCTTCACATCATTTCCATCAGTAAATCTTGTTGATTGCACCTCCAAAATACCATATGTTGCCAACCATGAGTTGTGTGTTTTCCCCAAATTTATTGCCCTCAATTGATATGTAAATCCTTAAAAAGTTTTTCATATTACTGGTTCTTTCATACCTGTGGGTATGACCTTACAAAAAATTACAAGTAGAGGTTGTTATTTGAAAAGCAAGTGTTTTAAAGAGTACTTAAAACAATAACAAAAATGGTTATGTTGTGAAAATAATGAAAGTAGAACTATTTATAAATAAGTGAACTGTGAAAATATTTGAAGAATGGGCACTTATCTTGTAATGTTTTCATGGAATTTGAATGTTCTGTACCTGAAAAGTGTAGATGAATGATGATGTGCTTTGAAAGTGTGTTGCATAAAGTAGCTTTCTTGTTAATAATGTTGAAGATATGTATGGCAAATTTAAATAAAACTTTGAGAAGATGTTGGCTGGGGGGAAGGTACATGAAATACTTCCCACCCTTCAATCTTGAAATGACTTGAGCCAATTACTTTATCAAATCTGTTCATTTTCTTCATAGTAGTTACACAGTGTATAGTTGTGTGTGTGTGTTTTTTTTTATATTATCTGCTTATTCTTTATCTTTGTTATTAGTCCACAAGTTTCATAATGGCAAGGGCTTATCTGTCTTGTTCTCTTGTGTATCTCCAGTGCCTCATGTTGCCTGGAATATAATAGAGACTCAGTATGTTTTGCTAAGTGAGTGAATTAATTCCTCAGAGCATTGGATCAATACTTCTTTGCTTTCATGTATTGTTCATTCTCCCCCACTTGACAAAACATATTTGTAAACAACTGCAGGTGATTTAATCTACTGTCAGTTCTCTGTTCGTGTTTTCAGCATTTCTTTTATTAGTACCTGGAGGATAAGCATTATACTTGGGACTTATTTCATACTAAGAAACTAAGCCTTAAAAAGCAGTAAACCCTTCAACCTAGCTTTCCTGTTGTTTTTTATACTATGAACTCAATCATAGGATTCACTGGTTTTTTGTTTTCTTTGTAGAAGAAATCTGGCAAGTAGATGGTCACATGATGTGGCACCAGGATAACCAAGTCATGCTTAAAAATATGAAAAGCATTCATGAATGTGATACAGTTGGGAAAAAATTCAATCTGAATGTGAATTTCGTTCCTTTAAAGAAATCAACCAAGGAAGGTGGCTTAGATGGAATAATTTTAAAACGTCATTTAGATTTAGTTATACCAAAAGCAGATTATGGAAAACTAGAACCAGATGACTTTAATGTATTTGATAAATTATTTCTTCATACCAAGCCTGAGGAAACTGATACTTGGTTAAAATACTATGAATGTGATAAATATGACAAAGCTATCTATAAGAAGTCACAGATTGTTATATGTCACAGAACTCATTTAGGGGAGAAACTCTATGAATGCAGTGAATGTAGGAAACGCTTCAGCAAAAAATCAAGTCTCATGAAACATCAAAGCAGACATATAAGAGAAATAGCCTATGGCTGTGGTAAATGCGGCAAGACATTTCCCCAGAAGTCACAGTTTATTACACATCACAGAACTCATACAGGAGAGAAACCCTATGACTGTAGTCAATGTGGGAAAGCCTTCTCCCAAAAGTCACAGCTCACATCCCATAAGAGGACCCATACAGGAGAAAAACCCTATGAATGTGGTGAATGTGGGAAAGCTTTCTCCCGGAAATCACATCTTATATCACATTGGAGGACACACACAGGAGAAAAACCTTATGAATGCAATGATTGTGGGAGAGCCTTCAGTGAAAAGTCAAATCTCATTAATCATCAGAGAATTCATACAGGAGAGAAACCTTTTGAATGTAGGGAATGTGGAAAAGCTTTCAGCAGGAAGTCACAACTCATTACACATCACAGGACGCACACGGGAACAAAACCTTATGGATGTAGTGATTGTAGAAAAGCCTTCTTTGAGAAATCAGAGCTCAGTAGACATCAGACAATTCATACTGGAGAGAAACCCTATGAATGCAGTGAATGTGGGAAAGCATTTAGAGAAAGATCAAGTCTCATTAATCATCAGAGAACCCATACAGGAGAGAAACCCCATGGATGCATTCAGTGTGGGAAAGCCTTCTCTCAGAAGTCACATCTTATATCCCATCATATGACACACACAGGAGAAAAACCTTTTATATGCAGTAAATGTGGGAAAGCCTTCAGTAGGAAGTCCCAACTCGTTAGGCATCAGAGAACTCATACTGGAGAAAAACCTTATGATTGTAATGAATGTGGGAAAGCTTTCAGTGAAAAATTAAGTCTCACTAATCATCAGAGAATTCATACAGGAGAAAAACCTTATGTCTGCACTGAATGTGGGAAAGCCTTTTGTCAGAAGTCACATCTCATATCCCATCAGAGGACTCATACAGGAGAGAAACCCTATGAATGCAGTGAATGTGGTAAAGCCTTTGGTGAGAAGTCAAGTCTTGCCACTCATCAAAGGACTCATACAGGAGAAAAACCCTATGAATGCAGGTACTGTGAAAAAGCCTTCTCTCAGAAGTCACAACTCAATACTCACCAGAGGATTCACACAGGGGAGAAACCATATGTATGCAGTCTTTGTAGGAAAGCTTTCTTTGAGAAATCAGAACTAATTAGACATCAGAGAACCCATACAGGAGAAAAACCCTATGAATGCAATGAATGTAGAAAAGCTTTCAGGGAGAAGTCAAGTCTCATTAATCATCACAGAATACATACAGGAGAGAAACCCTTTGAATGCAGTGAATGTGGCAAAGCCTTCTCTCGGAAGTCACACCTCATACCACATCAGAGGACACATACAGGTGAGAAACCCTATGGATGCAGTGAATGTAAGAAGGCCTTTTCTCAGAAGTCACAGCTTGTTAATCATCAGAGAATTCATACAGGAGAGAAACCTTTTCAGTGTAGTCAGTGTTCAAAAGCCTTCTCCCAAAAGTCACAGCTCATTAATCATCAGAGAATTCATACAGTGAAGAAGTCCTAGGAATGCAAATAATATGTATCTTTGAAGAAATCATACCTCATTGTACTTTTAAAAATGCAGTTATGGTTTTTCAGATAGTAGTCCCTTGTGCTTATATATATATATATATATATATACTTTTAGTGTAGAAATTCTATAAGTAAAGTTATGTAGGCAAAGCTTTCAGTTGATAAAATTTTTAAATATCAGAATTTGTAGAAGAGAAAGAACCTATGAATGGTTTTCTATGAAAGGAAGCCCATGAAAGAGTTAAAAAAACCTGCCAAACCTTATACAGTAGAAAGTTCACAGCAAAGAGAAATCCTGTGAATTCTTTGACTATATGAAAGCCTTTTGAAGTCAAATCTCATTAGCTATTGGAAATATTCCCACTGGGGAAAAACTCCAGTGATGTGAATGAGAGAAAATCCCATAAATACAGCAATTGAGGCAAGATTTTTATCAAGAAGTGACAACTCATTGTACTTAAGAAAATGCCCTCAGGAATGAAATGCTATAAAATACTAAATATGGATCAATCTTCAGCTAGTAATCCAGTTATATATTGAAGATTTCATATTGTATGGAAACCTAACAATTTAAAGACATTGGAGACATCCTCCCTGCCCCCCACCCCAGATATAATGCTATAAAGTAAACCATACCATTATAATAAACATCAGTGTCAAAAATTCCCAATTCTCAATGGTAGACAAATGATCCCTCCAAAGTATGAAGTTTTTAAAATATGTGAATGAATTGAGTCTTTAGAACAGACATCTGAATAATAAATGTCTTAGTAGTATTATGGCTTATTTTCCTGTGCCATATATTTCATATTTTAGAATTGCATATGATAATTTAATGTAATTGGGAAGATGAGATGTATATGCCTTAGAGTGCCTCTAATGTCTATTAAGACACATTTCATACCACTGATTTTTCTATTTTAACAAAGCTATAAAAATGTTAACTGGGATGTGGGTGTTGCTCAGTGGTTTGAGTCCTTCCCATGTAGGAGGTCCTGGGTTCAATCCCTGGTAGCTCCTTAAAAAAAAAAGCTAACTGATAACATAGCTTATTGCTAAATAAGTAGCCTAAGTTATAAAACGAACCTCTTTTTCCTTATTGTTTGTTGGTGTATATAAGAGGTCTATTGTTATCATTGATCTTTATGTTGAGTATTAGAAGCCAACATTATATAAAGTCTTTTGCATCCTCAGAGTCTTAGATTCAATATAAGACTCCTTTAATAAGTATGCAAAGGCAGGTACCATAGAATAGCAATACTGATGCTTGATAATGAAGGAGCAAAAAAAAAAAAAAAAGGGTGTGTGTGTGAACTGTATTACCCATCACCCAAACTAAATGACAGAAATTAGTGCTGTGCCCCATCTTTTTTCTTTTTTAGTGAGATACCTCCATAGGTTCAAATATATATACCTTAATTGCTATGTAACCCCAAGACAATTTGCATTTTAATCTACTATGATGAAATATGGATATTGTATGCTGCTATTATGTTCTTCATAGTTTCAGAAAGTATCTCGTAAAAAACTAGGGGGAGAGGGGAGTGGATGTAGCTCAGTGGTTAAGCACCTGCTTTCCATGTATGAGGTCCCAAGTTTAATCCCCCATACCTCCTAAAAAAAAGAAAAGAAAATTAGATGGAGAAACTCATTAAAGAGTCACCTCAGAAAATGTAAAATATAGAGAATTTTGTGGTGAGAAATATATTTTTGATGTACTCAAGGAAGCCAAATGTTTTGCTGTCCAACAAATTCCCGTAATTACTGGACAAGCATTAGGAAACAAGGTTTTCATTATTTCATCATTTGAAATATTTGCTTTAGACTTTCCTTTACTGGCTTCATCATCCACATGGGAAATTTCCCATTGGGAGTTTACTATTCTATAAGCGTGCTTCCCTTTGAAAATGCATGTGTCCCTTAGCTTAGTGAAAATTTGGTAGTATTATTTCTATAATATTGCTTGTTAAAATCAACAAGAATTTTTATGTAGTGATGAAATGTAGAAGAGTTGTACAATGAGCCTGATTCCAAATAAAAATGAAGGTTTTTTTTTCATGCACAAGTTGTTGTATAGGCATGGTTTATTGCACCTTTGATTCTAGTGCTATTTTTTTCCCCTTTAGTTACCAATTTTGCAGCATTTTGGAAAGCTGGGACTTTATGTAAACGAATAGTTTTTTTTAAAAGATTTATTTATTTTATTACATATCTCCCCTTCCCCCCCGCTGCGGTGACGCGCCGAGACTTGGTCACTGCGCAGGCGTGGCTTTCCCCACTTGTGGGTGGCTTCTGCTTCCATCACGGCCGGCTTTCAGTTCGCGGGTGGCTGGCTGCGCTCGATTCGCAGGCGACCTGCCCTGCCCGTGGCGGCTTTTGCCTGTCCGTGGCAGTTTTTTTGCCCTGCCCACGGCGGCTCTGGCCCGCCCATGGCGGCTTGCCATTCTCAAGGCGGTCTGCCCGCTAGGAGAGGTCCCCAGGAACCGAACCTGGGGCCTCCCATGTGGTATGCCGACGCCCTATCCATTGGGCTATCCAGTCGGCCCCCAACGAATAGTTTTTTGAATCAGCATACCACAATTTCAACAGCCAAATAACCTTGTTCTTTCTACATGGTAATTTTAAAAGGATCTAGTTTTCTAATTTTTCATTCATACTCAAATTTATGTACTTCCTTTTTTTTCCTTTCTAATACCCCAAAATCATTTTACCAGATGGGGGAAACATACCTCAATAAATGACCCTAGCCCAAAAGCTTGAGTCATTAGGTCTTGGACAGAGCTTAGGAGTCTCTGTTGTCTAAAAATACCCTAATTTCCCTAAATCCAATTCTAGATTATTCCATTAACTAATAAGCAATTAAACCTAATAATTCCTTTACTAGATAATGGAACTTTGGCACTAGCCTATAGATTTAATACCCAACAGCAAAGTTTTTGTTAGTTTTTGTTTTGTTTTAATAGTGCTAGTGTTGTTACAAGGGAGGACTGATACTAACAATGTAGAAGTCTAATTTATCAGAATATATGATGCTGGACCCAGTGTGTAGCATCCACTGGTAACTCCAGTGTTCTGACATGTCAGGAGAGGGCTCTGATTCTGAAATTTGAGATTCTTAATGTTAAATTTTGAAATTTACTTTGGTAAACTGCAAAGATATATCCACATAATTCCCCTTATTGATTTCTACCACAAATCACATGTCAAGAAATCGAGTTTTAAAATTAGGAAATATTTAGGATTCCACGAAACACAATATTACACTGAGTTAGAATACTGAATGAAGTCAGTCTAGGAACTATCACCTTTTCTTATTCCATTTCACTACATAGGTTCTTCCACTGACCTGGAATTGTGCACAGCTTTAGAGAAGACAATTTACATTGTATTTGTTTTATTAAGTAATAGGTTTTCTGGAGTGCAGGTCCCAGTCTAAATTTTGAGACCAATTCAAGGGTTGCCTTTTTTTTTTCATCCTAGCTTTGTGGGCTCTTTATATTTTCTGACACATTATCTTTGTATGGATGAATATGTTCCAGATATTTTAGTTTCAAGAACATCACTTGCAGAACTTTGAGATGACAAGAACCCAAAAATACCAGATTTATCCAACAATACCTTTATTAAATAGCAGAACAGATAAGTAAGCATTTGGAACCTACACTTGAGTCCTCAATGATTTAGTCATTTATTCCAGAAATATTAAGTCTTTGGTTGTCAAAATCATTAGGCTTGTTAATCTACAAATGTGATACCATTGAACTTTCTATCATCTAGACCTGGCCTAAATACTAAGAAATTTATCTGTGACCTTTGTAGCGACATGTTTTTTTGTGCTTTCAGTCTTCCTCTTTAGTCCATTTTTCACACTTGCACATAGTGATAATTTTTTTAATGCAACTTGAATTACACACTCCTGTTGAACTATTATGAGACTCATTTATGGACTTATGAAAATGTAATATCCTTATTATGGTATGCAAGGACTTTTATATAAACCCATGCCTCTCCACCATCATTTCTGAAAACTTTATCTTTCCTCCTACACAATATTTTCTGGCCTCACTGTACTATAGCAGTGACTGAAAAGTCATTCCTTCGTAATAATGCCTATCCAACTTATACAAACTTGTACATATATTTCTCACTGTAATAATATAATCATTGCCTGTTTTTACTATTCTACTAGAAAGCATCTTGAAAGCTGGTACTCTTATTTGTCAATATAATTTTAGCAGCTTGAAGCTGCAGGATTTAAATTCGGGTGCTCTTGGTGGCTGTTTTCTCTACCACGTGAAGCATGGTCTATAATAAAAGAGAACGAAGTTGTCATGGAAGCAGAGTTAAGAAACAGTCCTTATTGTGTTCCAGTATTTGGTTCTTGTCTTGATGTCCAGATTAATCTCTGCCCTATTCATGCCTTGATTGTTGAATTCTGTGAGATAACCTCAAATATCCTTCTAATAAATTCCCATTTTTGCTTCAACTGGTTCAAGCTGTATTTGTTACTTAAAACTAAAATGCTTAGCTATTTACATCTAAAATAAAGGCACTGTCACGTGAATTTTCTGAAAGGAGATACTGAGATGAAGTTTGTGGTACAGGATGTTTATTGTGGATCAACACCTGTGAATTTTTTGGGAGACTAAATAAAGGATTGAGCAGAAGTCAGTCTGCATTGGTCAAGCCATGAAGGAGCTGTGGAGCAAGTATTGTTCATCAGAATGTTTCTTATTAGACCAAATGGTCAGGCCTTTATACTCCCACCCCTGCATTGCTCAGCCTCCTGTGGTAGTCTTCCCTGGGAAAGGAGTAACCTTGGATGAAGCAGCTCTTTTCAGCTGAGGCTGATTGGAGGGTGCTTTCTGACCACTCCCCTGAAGTTGAGCAGCAAGTCCTTCCTCAGAGGGATCTGTGTGGTGCATCTACTTGTCCACCACAGCCTACCCTTTCCACTACTTAGATCCACTTTCCATATCACATTTGGGGACTTCTCCTTTAGGATTCTGGTGGGCATCTCTCTGACGGGAAACTAAGAAAAGGAAGACAATTACATTCCCTACTGTTGCAATTGGTTTCTCTCTACTATCCATTCTAGATTCTTCTTATACTCAGTCATCACCTTTGCTGGCATCTGTGGCTTACCTGGTGGCATAGCCCAGACCCTCATTCCAGTGGGGTCTGAGTCCTGGTCACCATGCCCTTCTCAGACTCAGGTTGTTGTACCCATCCATTTGCCATCACACTTGGATAAGGAAGTCCCAAGAGAGACCTAGGTGGAGTACTTGAGTACTACACATTACTCCGTGCCCTATTGTGTAACAGAAACCCTACCTCCTATGGTCAGTGTCAAATACCATTGCTAAGATGGCGACTCCTCTCACATGATGGTCCCTGGACACAAGGAGCGCAAAGTGCTGAGGTCATAGCTCTAGCCTATGAAGTTCAGTAGAATACTTGCTCTGTCCGTGTTGACACATGTGCCCCATTTGGGGATAAGTACCTCCAACCCTACAGAGCCCAGACCTGTGGGTACAGGAAGACAAAGTCCCGAGAGGGTCTTTAGTAATACAGTAGATGGAGCCATTCCAGCTTCCACATTGTGGTACTCAGACAATATTATTTCTTAGGGACTCAGCACCATATAAAGGTCTTTCATCCAGTTCATATACATTCTGAAAGATGTCACCCTGCCCTCACAGAACATTTCTGAGTTTAGGATTTAGCTGCCCCTTCATTAGACCATTCCAGTGCTTTTTTTTTTTAAGTTTTTTTTTTTTATTACATATCCCCCCCTTTCTGCTTGTTCTTGCTGTGTTCATTTTTGCATTCTTCTGTGTCTGCTTGTCTCCCCCTGCTGTGGCGACCCACCGAGTCAGCTCACCATGCGGCGGCCTGCCTGCTCGCGGGGGCTTGCCCTGCCCATGGTGGCTTGCCCTGCCCACAGCGGCTTACCTTCTCAAGGTGGTCTGTCTGCTCGAAGAGGCCCCGGGAACCAAACCCGGGGCCTCCTATGTGGTAAACTGGTGCCCCACCAATTGGGCCACAGCTGGCCCCTCCAATGCTCTTTTGAGCCAGTAGTTTATAGATGGTGAGATTTGTAATATAGCCAGTGGACATATTCAGATGTCATGGGCACATTCTTGTACCCCCTTTTCTGTAAAGTGGATCCCCTGGTCTGATGCATTGTTACATGGGATCCCATACAGGTTCATCATTTACTTTGTAAGCCTTTGGATAGTGGTACTGACTGAGGCCCTCTGGATAGGAAAGGAATACACATACCTGAATATGTGTCTTTTCCTGTGAGAACAAACCACTGACCTTTGGGTCAACATAAGTCAACTTGACACCAAGTGCCGGTTGAGCTTTGAGGAATGGTGCCATATTGGGAGCTCAGCCTTGGTGTCTTGTTTTGGACATTCAGAAGTGGTGTATTAGTCAGCCAAAGGGGTGCCTTTGCAAATATACCAATAATTGGTTGGTCTTCATAAAGGGTATTTATTTGGGGTAGAAGCTTACAGTTATCAGGCCACAAAGGATAAGTTTCTTCCCTCACCAAAGTCCACGTGTTGGAGTAAGACAGCTGCTGTTTGCCAGGGTTCAGGCTTTTTGGGTTCCTCTCTTCCCAGGGCTACAGCTGTAGAGTATCAAGCGAATGGCTCACTTGTCTTCTCCTGTGGCGTCCTCTCCAACATCAGAACTGCTTCTCAAATCTGCTTCTCAAATCTGCTCCCTCTGTCTTTGGCCTTGCCTTTTATACTTGAGACCACACCCACCGAGGGGCAGAGCTCAATGCCCTACTGACTTGGCCCAGTTAATGCCGTAATCATAACCTAATCGTGCCCAGATTAACAGATCAGTTTACAAGCATGATTCAATGTATATTTTTGGAATTCATAATTACATAAAACTGCCAAACCATTACAAGTGGCAATACCTAAATCAGCCCCTGGAAATGAGACTCCATACTCCATACTCCATACCTGTGTCACCATCGTTAACTTCTTTGATGGGTCCATCTTGCCAGCACCACAATGGCTGGGGACAGGCCAGATTATATTACCTACTTGGTCATTTAGTGGCTTTTCCATGGAGGGTGCTCTCTGAGGAACATTAACATGTGATACAAAAATACAACTCATGCTCACTCCCATATGTCCTCCCACATTCCTCTGTTTTAGACCTTATTCCTAATCTAGTAATCTTTTTCCTTCTATCCCCTGACCAAGCCATTCAACGCCACCCATGAATCCATATATATTCACACTTCGGGTCACTACTTGTTCCACATAAAGTAGAAATCTTAAGTGTGTCTTCCAAAGCTCCATCCATAAGGAAGAATATCCCCTGCCGCTGTTTTTCAAGGCCACCCCCAAGTGAGACTGTAGTGCAGCCACATCCATTTTTAGCTTGCACCCACATACTGAGTTGACCCATCTGTAAACAAAGCTCAGGCTTATTTCCTCGTCGTTTAGCTTGTTGCACAGGGTCTCCCAAACATGTAAATGTATGAAATGAAGGAGGAGTCCTGAAGTTCATGGGTTCTGGGCTACCTGCTCATGCAGGTCGTGTGGTCCTCTTATCCTGTTTATACTTCATCCTGGATGTACCATTTGCATCTTACAGTGGATTATTGCTGGATCTGAGTATGTCTTGGGGGTCTGACATGAACCAATTCATGATGGTATTTTCTGGCCACATGGTCACTTAGTCACCATGGTTAAGCATTTCATCTCTCCTAGAGCCTAATAATATGCCAGAAGTTGTTTTCCATAGGACATATAATTATCAACTGCAAGATGGATACTCTTGCTGCAGAACTGCAGGAACCTGCATTGTGATTCTCCCACTGGACATATTTTTCCAAACTACATGGCTTCTTTTCCCATCCCTGATACTTCCAGTACCATAGAGTCTACTAGATCATATGTACCAAGTGTCAGCATTTCTTATATTGAAGTCTGGACCTGCTGCAGAACCCTTTCCTTCTCAAGTTCCCATTAGAAACTAACAGCCTTTATTATCATACCAAAGCAGTATCATTAGATGAGGACTATACTACTCCCAGAACCCTAAGAGACTCTTTAGGCATTGTGCTTTTTTGTGTGTGGAGAACCAGTCAAGAAGATATAAGTTGATATTCATTTTGGCAAGAATGTCCCTGCATACCTCTAAGCATTGCACTCCTAAAAATTTTATGGACTTGGCAGCTTGCTGAATCTTCACAGGGTTTATCTCCCACCCTCTGGAGAGCATGTGTCTTGACAAGGCCTACAACATGCTCCTGCCTGATCAGCATGATGTCATCAATATAATGGATCAATGTGGTGTTCTACTGGATATCTCTTCATTGTGTTACAGGAGAGGGGAGTATTAATATTGTCTTTGGGCAAAACTGTAAATGTTTATTATTGTCTATTTTATGGATATTATTGTTTATTATCCATTCCATTTCATATGAATGCAAACATTTACTGAGCCTTTTTTGTGATTGGGATATAAAAGAATGCATTTACCATATCAGTTGTTCATACCATGTATCTGAGGCCATGTTAATTTCCTCTAATGAAGATACCATATCTAGCATAGTGGCTGTGACTGGGACTACTATTTAGTTGAGCTTAAATCTATAGTCATTTTCCAGTATCCATCTGATTTCTACAGGAGCCAGTCTGAATTAACCAGAGACAGGTGGGCAGGGGGCAGAGAATCACCATTCCTGAATTCTTTAGATCCTTAAGGATGATTCTAATCTCTGTTATCCCTTCAGGTTTGCAGTCATTTTGATTTACTATCTTGGGTGGATGTGGTTTGGGGCTTCTGCTTGGGCTTTGCACTGTGAAGCTCTTACCAAACAGGCCAAGGACTCAGTGCCACAAATACATAATTATACGTTTTGTATTGGGGAAATGACCATTAGGAAGGTTCATGGATGAAGCAGACCTACTATAAATCAAACTTTGGCCAGAATGTTTATTACCTGGCTCCCATATTTCCCCCAACTGTAATAGGAATGCTGTGTTGATGTTTTTGTGTTTCCAGGTTTCAATGTTATCTCAGACCATTAAACAGTCCTCATATCTGGACATTCCCTTTTCCCTGGGCACAGTTGTCTAAGTAAATCATCACAGGCTTCTTAAGGGAATGACTGGAGAAATCACCAACTTGCATATTTACTGTGGTTTTTCAGGGTCCTGCCTCCTGAGAACTTAGTCACCTCTTCATTCAGTAGGTCCTGGATCTGAAAAGTGACTCAGATCTTAAAATGGGGCAAAGGGTCTTCTTTATATTTGGGTGGCCATCCTCAGCTGCCTGATCATCCATCCTTAATTTATTTTGCTGGTACAAGCTGAGTGGTATCCTTGATAGCTGGTACATTGATTTTGTTGCTTGGGGCATCATGCTCTATTAACCATCTCCATAACTCTGGTGGGTTAGGCCCCAGCTGCTACTCTGACCTTGCCAGTCATTACAGTAGTTGCAAATCCCTGGCTTCTGGCAGTTTAAGTATGCCACCTGGTCTCTAGTCTTTTAGGATCCTATCATCTCCATTGCTCAGTGAGCTCAGTTCTGCAAGGGCCTCTCCTACCCTAAGAGCTGGCCTGCAGGGAAGAGCCATCTGTGCATTTAGTGGTACTGATACCACTTGGACTAGTGCACTCTTCATGGCCTTTGTTAGGGCTGTGTCCTCTGATTCTTTGTGGCACCTAAGCATCTGGTGGATCTTCTGATGTACAGAGCATATCTATTCCAGCATGCCCACTTTCCTCAGGCTCTTAATCCCTTCCTCCATCTTCCATGGCAATTCTAGCATTTCATCTCTGCTTAGTGTGGGCCCTCATCTTTTTCATGTTTATAGGAGCCATCCTAGTAGTGAATCTGCACCATTTCTTGGGGTCTTTACTGTAGGGTCTTAGTTTCCTAGGGCTGCCATAACAAAGTATCACTAAACTGGTGGCTTAAAACAACAGAAATCTATTCTCTTACAGCTCAGTAGACTAGATATCCAAAATCAAGGTGTCAGCGGTGTTGGTTCCTTCTGGAGGCCCTGAGGGAGAAACCATCCCATGCCTCTTTCCTAGTTTCTGGTTGTTGCCAACAATCTTTGGCATTTCTTGGCTTGTAGTCACATCACTCCAATCTATACCTCCATATTTACATCCCCTTCTTCTCTATGTGTGTCTCTATATTCTCCTCTTATAAAGACACCAGTCATTGAACTAGGTCCCAACCTATATCCACGATGATTTCATGTCAAGATCCTTCACTAATTACATCTGCAAAGACTCTATTTTCAAATAAGGTTACATTCTGAGGTTCCAGGTGGATGTGAATTGGAGGACTCTATTTGGCCCACTACTAAGGTTCATCCCAGTATCTCAGGAAAGCACTCTCAAATCACTGAAGTTTTCTATGCACAATTTTACGTGTCAGTTCCCTTGATCTCCAAGTACCTTCTGAATCCAGCACCACATATACACCTCCAGCTCCTGGTGGCATATGTTGGCTAGATGCTACAGCTCCTTGCGTATATAGTTCCTTCCCTCCCTCACCAGGCACAGCACCTTCCCCCCCACCCCAGGTAGGTTATGCTGTGACTTAACCCAAGATATAGGTCCAGTGTCCAGGACAGGAGGTGGGAACAGATCCTGAGGGCTGTTGCCTTACCTGGGAGAGGCCTCTAAAATGTCTTCCAGAATAGGAGGAATGTTGGCTCTTACTAGGGAGTGATAGGCTTCTTCTGCTGGCTCATAAGGTACAGAGGAATCTGGAGAGACAAAATCTTCAGAGTCATCTGCTATTAAATTTCTCCATCTCATATGTCAAGGTCCCACACTTTTCCTGTAAGCACCTTGATTGCCTTGTCTGGACATTTAGTCTTCTTTGAAGTTCAGCTATCCTACTGTAGTTTCTGTGCTTAGTCCTCAGCTTTCTCTGCCCTGCCATTACAGGAGATGAGAGCTTCTTTGTATGCAAAGAGGCCTTATAGCTTTCACATCTAGATTTCAATTTCTTATTACTTACCCTCAGCTGTTCCTTACCTTTCTTTAGAGCATCAATGGTATTATAAAAAGCCACCCAAAATCTTGACATCCTTTTATCTTCTATTTCCTCCATAAATCTCAAGCCCCTGATTCTTTTACCATTGGTGAAAGCCTTAAAGATTGAACCACTTCTTGTGTTAGGGGCTGTCTGTGCTCCACCAACCACAGTGGTGGTTTTTTAAGTTGCCAACTGGGTAATAAGTGATCCCACTCCAAAACCCCATTTCATCATTTGCTCTCTTAGACAACTTCTTTCTGGATACCAACTATCATAATTTTGGGTTCTCTGAAATTAGAAGCAGAAATGGACATTGGAGTACAAGGTGTTTATTGAAGATTAATACCTGTGGAATGAAAGAGAAGGAAGCAGGATTGGGCAGAGGAAAAAGTCAAACTGCCATGCAGACCCTACAAAACCTCAACCAACTTGGCAGGGAGTCCTGGAATGAGTATTGTCTACCAGGGTCTGTGTGTCAGCCCAACATGGTCTGGACTTTATGTTCACACTTCATTTAGCCACTTAATATAAGCTTCCTTGGGAAGGCTGTGATCTTGGAGTACACCATCTCTATAGCTGAGGCTGCTCCTGAATGGACGGACAGGGGTGTCTGTCTACTGACTGCACTCTCCATATCTGTATGGCCAGTCCTTTCTTGAATGGAGATCTATGACAGTTTGAATTTGGTGAATAAAAAAAAAAAAGATTGTTTTTGAACTAATCTATTCCTGTGGGTGTGAGGCCCTTTGATTGCACTAGATTTGGTTAAGAGACCTTGATTAGATCAAATGATTAGATTGCTTTTGATTGGACTACATCAGTAAGGCATGACTTAGGTTGAGTCTCCTCCCTCTTGCTGGGTCTGATATAAATGGACAGAAAGAGACACAGAGA
>PVKH010010151.1:0-18211 GCA_004027955.1 Chaetophractus vellerosus | reverse complement strand
GCCCTGCCCGTGGCGGCTTTTGCCTGTCCGTGGCAGCTTTTTGCCCTGCCCACGGCGGCTCCGGCCCGCCCATGGCGGCTTGCCATTCTCAAGGCGGTCTGCCCGCTAGGAGAGGTCCCCGGGAACCGAACCCAGGGCCTCCCATGTGGTTTCCCAGCGAGCTCTTTATCCACTGAGCTATCTAGCCGGGCCCTTTAATCAATTTTTTCATGAGTATATGTACTGATGATTCAGAAATGTTTTATTTAGCATTTCCAAATTGTTTTATATTTTTATTTTTGCATTTAAATGATATAATCTAATTTACACTTTCAATGTTATTAACACTTTTTTTGCCTGTATTTGGAATTGAAATGGCTTAGTATGTTTTGAGATTTTATATCACTCAAAAGTGGGTCTATAATATGACATACTAATAAAGCAATGTCTAACTAACTTCCATAATTATATTATGAATACTACTAATAGTATCTTTTCACTCGATTACAGCTTCGAGTTTTCAAGTTGGCAAAATCTTGGCCCACACTGAATATGCTAATTAAGATAATTGGCAATTCCGTAGGGGCTCTGGGTAACCTCACCTTGGTGTTGGCCATCATCGTCTTCATTTTTGCTGTGGTCGGCATGCAGCTCTTTGGAAAGAGTTACAAAGAATGTGTCTGCAAGATCAACGAAGACTGTATACTCCCTCGCTGGCACATGAATGACTTCTTCCACTCTTTCCTGATCGTGTTCCGTGTGCTGTGTGGAGAGTGGATAGAGACCATGTGGGACTGTATGGAGGTTGCTGGCCAAACCATGTGCCTTATTGTTTTCATGTTGGTCATGGTCATCGGAAACCTTGTGGTATGTATATAATACCAATGTTCATAAATAAGAACAGTACATGAATCAGACAGTAGCTAGGAAGGTGGCCTATCTCCGAGTCTCTCTGAGTCCAAGGTCTAGACTCAAGTACCATGCCAGAACTATCACTCCGACATGGGCAAGTGGCTTAACTTCTCTGAAGCTCATGTTCCCCATCTTTAAAATTGGAACAGCAAAACTGATGTGAAGATGAAATGAGGCAATGTCTATGAAAGTTTGGGATGCATAAATATAAGTATTTGCTTTTTGTTTCTTCTTCAAAGAAAAAAAAATATTTTCTTTTCAAGTCTAATTTTTATCCTAGTATTATTTTTATAAAATAATTGCTCTCCAGTAAATCTAAAAATTCAATGATCTCTTCTCTTCTTCATTGAAATGGTTCTTCACAAATGCATAGTTCCTTTTGTTGACTTACTCAGGGAGGCATAAGTTGCATAACACCAAATTTTGAAGAAAAATTTCAGTAAAATAAGGCATTATATTTTAGCTACGTATTGTCATTATCCAAATAACTTGGAGGTATTGTTTTCTCCCCCAAACTTACTTTATTAAGGGAAATTATTTCAGTTTGAGTTATTCTATATATATGGACATTGACCTGATTTTAAAAACTTATTTTAGCTATGAGTTAAAGGTGCTAAGGTAAATACGTGATTTGTATAATTATGTTTTAATGATTAAATTTCGCAATCATATGTGGACAAAGCGTTCTGCATGCCATCATCCTGGACCTTCCTTTTTAGTGGTACATATAAAATGAAATTGCTTAAAAGATTGCTAAAAAGAGACCTATGGACATAGATTTTTTCTCCCAGAATAGTAAAGATTGTAGAAGATCTAGATTCTGAACAGTATCTGATACAGAAATAAGGAAACAAACTGGATTTTTTGTTTTGCATGTGCCTTCCTACCATGTAACAAATTCTGAAATATTATATATATATTTCAAGGTGAAATTATTTCTATGAATACATTTCCTTTTACGTCAGCTATAATGAATTATTCCTGCATTAATCAATTTATCAGTTAATTGGATAATTTCCCATATATCCCAGTGATAATCTGAGATTTGAGATTTGCTCATATTCTGCACATACATACATATACAAAAGATAAGAGAAAAATAATTTACATTGTATGGGTATAGCTTAGGCTCTGAAATAAATTTTAGGTTGTTCTCCATCTGTTGAGCTATTTGAACACATAAATTTTGAAATGTATTTCATGGAAAATGTGTTAAACCTTATATAATTTGCTATTTAGAAATTTCTGCTGTTATAAAAGTGAGGGAATTTGTATTTCAAGTGTATTATATTTGCTTATATCAACAGGCTATTAAATAAATGAGTTCATTACCTACATGAAGCTAGGTATTCTCTAGAAAAAGGGTAAGATGAGGTAAAATGATTATGGTGAAATCTCTCTCTTTTTTTTTTTTGTTTTTTGCTCCCTGGTAAAAACAATTAAAGGAGGATTTGTGTTTTTAGGGGCTAGCCAATTGAGTAGACAGAATTTAAATCTTTGAAGCTCTGCTTTCCTATTGTTTCTTTGGCAAGTAGAAGATATTAGGTCCTTCAAATAGTATGTAGTTTAGACATGATGTCTAAAATATGGCAAGCATTCAATAAGCATTTGTTGAATTAATTTTGGCAAAGCTCTATGATTATCTGAATTTAGGGTATTTTATTGTGTACAGCTGTTAGTTTCTTATATACTTCAATACTAATATAGCAAATTTTCATTTTTGCTTTTTAGGTTTTGAACCTCTTTCTGGCCTTATTGTTGAGTTCATTTAGTTCAGACAACCTTGCTGCTACTGATGATGATAATGAAATGAACAATCTCCAGATTGCTGTGGGAAGGATGCAAAAGGGAATAGATTATGTGAAAAATAAGATACGGGAATGTTTTCAAAAAGCCTTTTTTAGAAAGCCAAAAGTTTTGGAAATCCATGAAGGCAACAAAATAGATAGCTGCATATCCAATAATACAGGAATTGAAATAAGCAAAGAGCTTAATTATCTTAAAGATGGAAATGGAACCACCAGTGGTGTAGGTACTGGAAGCAGTGTTGAAAAATATGTAATCGATGAAAACGATTATATGTCATTCATAAACAACCCCAGCCTCACTGTAACAGTGCCAATTGCTGTTGGAGAGTCTGACTTTGAAAACTTAAATACTGAAGAGTTCAGCAGTGAATCAGAACTGGAAGAAAGCAAAGATGTAAGAATATTTTAAGAGTTTTTTGTTGCATTTCCTATAATAGACATGTAATATGGTTATTTAGTATGCTTTATTGTATTTATATGCTTTCTAAAAGAAGTAGCATTGAATATCATATATATAGCAAT
This sequence comes from Chaetophractus vellerosus, assembly GCA_004027955.1. NCBI lineage: Eukaryota > Metazoa > Chordata > Mammalia > Cingulata > Chlamyphoridae > Chaetophractus > Chaetophractus vellerosus. Next base: position 14,990 of record PVKH010010151.1, on the reverse strand, counting down.
GTTGGATATTAATATTCTTTAATGAGAAATCTATTTATAGAAATTTCAACTTTCCCACAGGGAAATCATCATTCTGAACAATTAGTATATTCATTTGCTGGGTAGTTTTAAATTTTGTTTTAAAAATGTAGCCCTCCAAAAAAGATATGTCAATTACTACATCCTACTGTGCACTACATTATATCTTTAGACAAATCAATGAACCATTTTATTGATCATTGTGAAAACATTATCTCCTTACTCTCTCTAATATATTAGGTTTTGCTATGCTTCTTCAATGTAGAGATTTTGTGTTTTTTCATTCACTTCTGAAAGTTTTATTCACTATGATAGAGTTTTATTCATTTATGGGTATTATACATATTAGGAAAGTACAAGTAGCACTGATTGATTTTGTATTTGCCTACTCATAGACAAACAAACCTACAAGGACTTCCAGATTAACTGGAAAGCCCTAAGAATTACTTGGAACAGTTCCACTTGAGTATTACAGTTAAGTTGAAAAGCTGCTCCTCCTGCTGTATTACTAGTTGAAAAGAAAAGGGAAGGGAGGTGAAAGGAAGGGAAGGGAAAGGAAGGAAGGGAGGAAGGGTGGAAGGAAGGAAATTGTTCTACTGTATGATTAGAATTCATATGGTCCTATGATAGTAACTCAGTAGCTTATCAGTATTAACTCTGCAATTCTGTGTTACAGAGAACAGGATTAATTTTTTTTTACTATTATTTATTTATGGACTTCAAATATACCAGTAGGAAGTAAGTCCAGCATAGATGGGTCTTCAAAGACATATTTATATGCATTTTTAAAGAAAGCTTGAAATAGTAATATTGAAATTGATACCATAGGAATCAGACCAATGATGTCTGATTTTATGAGTATATTTTGGAACCTTCTTTCCAAAGAATCACATCAACAGAATTGAAATCCTTAAAAATAAGTCGCTTACAACTCACAGCTTTCTGATCCTTTTTGCAGTCATTTCACAGATGCTGAGTTATAATATAATAATAAAACTGAAAACACTTTGAAAATGGTAAATGTACAGTATAAAATGAGGTAGTAATATTCTTTCTCTGATTTCTACTCAGTCTGCTTAGTGAGTTCACTTCAATTTATGTTGCTGACTCTCTTGATTAAGCATTCAATTCTAATTTGTTTTTCATCACCTGGTATAGATTGGTGAAGAAACTTCAATTAATTAAACATTTATTAAGCAATTTGTTTAACTCAGCACTCAGCTGGATACCAGGAGTAAGGAAGAATTAAAGGGGCACTCTATAACATAATCCCCCTACAGGGAAATCTCTGCATCTTTGAATGAACTAACACCAACTAATGAAATCACTAAGACCTATTAAAGAGCTTAATCCTGCAAAAATGAAAATAAGGTTATAGGTGTTGAGAACAGGAAGAAATAAGTGGAGTTGTTGCTAATGAAAGAGATATAATGGAAATGGGCCTCAAAGTTTGGGCCGAATATAGATGAACAGAAAGCAAAAAGCAGAAACCTACTGAATGAAAGCCAGAGTTGGAAGTAAGTTTAGTATTAAGGTGAGGCAGTGAGGTAACCAGCATGAATAAAGTATTGGTTGAGAAGATAGCGGGAAAATATATTTGGATATATAAAGTAGTTTCAAATTCTAAAGTCTTTGATTTAAGTCACAAAAATTTATAATTGGTTGCATAGTCAATAAGGAGCTAGTTAGTGTCTGTTCTTTAGCAGGGGAAAGGTAACAGGAAAATGATGTTTTAAGGAAATTTAATTGATATTAATGAGTATCAATGAAATTGAGAGACAGGGGGAATTATCTTGTGGAATGTGGTAACAATCTTTTAATAGCAATGAGGTGATGAAATTCTGGGCTAGGATAATCGTAGTGGGCTGATACTTACTTGCAATTTGACAAAGCTTGTAAAAGAGTGTGTATTTCTGAAAAAAATGCTAATGCACTGTATAAAATAGCCTTTTTAAAAAGGTTACCCAGATTTATGTGGGAAGAGGAGTTCAGTTGTGATATACTGAATTAGAAGTGACTGTTGGTCTGAGAGGCCAGGTTTTAAAAAATAGATTTGATAATGTGGATTTCATAATCACCTGATTCCCTGAAAATAGAGAAGCTGGCTAAAGAGGTATATAACTATAGAGAGAAAATAAGGGAAGATTATAGACAAAATAGCATGAATAGCTTGAGGTCAAGGAGAGGTAGAAAAGCCTAGAGGTAGAGAAACTTTTGCTAGATTAATATCATAGGTTCTGTCTCATCTGAATTTTGGAAAGTAAAGATCTTAATTTCCTTCTAGTAAACAAGTAGTTTTCAGAATACTTTGAAAGCTGTTTAATGTGCACAGATATTTTAGTGACTGCTTAGAGGAATACTATTCTATTGCCATGCCTTTTTAATGGCTTAAAAATATAAATTTGAAATAATGAAACCCAAAGTCTCCCTCATTATCAACTCCTGGAAAACATTTACTACCTGCACAAAAATCCTTTATAGTGTGATTTTTTATAACAATTCTATCCTCTTTCAATTTAATTTTTAATACATGAAATCGAATTAAAGAATGTAATGAATTGTTTAAAGTAGACAGATATTTTCTTGGGGAAATGTATCAAAGTAAACATAAATTTTTATATTTTTATGAACAGGATAAAATTTCAAATTATCTTGTACAATAATATTAATTTCAACAATAACTTTCACATAGGTGATTTGGTAAAAATTAGAACAAAACAAAAAGTTATTGGGCAACTTTATATATACTCATACACAAGATAAAAAATAAAGTTTTTAAAAAGAGAAGTGAAAATAGCATGTTCTAACAGCATAGAGCAGATTGAGATGCATTCCAGCTAAATGCAGTTTTCATTTGAAATTTCTGAAAACTGCTGGCATTGATTATTTATTTATTTATTTATTTATTTATTAGGAGGTACCAGGGCCCTTATACATGGGAAGCAGGCATTTAGCCACTGAGCTACATCCACTCCCCAATGAGAGTTGGTCTTTCACTTGTTTGTTTTTAGGAGGTACTGGGGATTGAACCCAGGACCTTGTATACAGGAAACAGGCACTCAACCACTTGAACTACACCCATTCCCCATGGCATTGATCTTTGTTAACATATCACATGCACACCTATGTTGGTTGGCTTATTCTTTTTTTTTCTTTTTTCTTTTCTTTTTTTAAATTATTTTTTGATAGCTATCATACATACACAAACACACATAAACACACTCATGCACAGATTAAAAACAACATATTCATAAGACAACATTGTGGTTCACAGTATTTGGTCCACAAGTAGCAAAAAAATATTGACTTCTGATATGGAGAGCATAGAATATACTTTCTCTTTGCTGAAAAAGTGAGCATTTATACAGGCTTAACACACCAGAGTTATACATTTTTCAAAAAATAAAAAATACAATAAATTTTGCCTAACTAAAGGCAGTAAATTAATCACTAATTTGGATGATATTTAAAATTCTGGATAATCTAGTCTATCCATTCATTTTCATAATAATGTTTACCTGGCTAGTAAGGCAGCAGAAGGGAAATGATGCTTAGAATTTTTAGAGATAAAAATATGAAGTGTTGTCATTATATTCTGAATCTCTAACATAAACAGACTGGTATAAAAACAAGCATAAAGCTTTGCATGAAAAAGTGTATGAGAATTGAAGGCATGGATTTCAAATAGTGATTTTTTTTGTCTTGGTAAAACTCAGAATTATCTAAATCTTCTGACAAGATATAATGTAGAATTTTATTTGTTTTCATATTTTCAAAGTTGACATAATCATGATTTCTTGGATTTTTATATGACTGCAGATTTTACAATTTATTTCTTTAAAAAGATTGTTGGTTTAATGAATGTCTTTGTAAGTGAAGGATATAGAATTAATAATGCTTTGAGGGATCATATTTGAAGTTGAAATTCCAAAGCACAATCTAGCAATATCATACCGTGACCTTCACTGCTTACCATTTTACTTCTCACAGGGGTAGAATCCAGCTGGAGCCATCAAGAATGCAGCTCTGGTGTTTTTTAACCAGCCAGAGACTCGTGCCATCACTTTTGCCCAGGTTACCCAAGCAAGTTGTACATGTACAATCACTTTCGAAATGAATATTGACTGGCCTGCATGCTACTCAGCTGTGTTCCTTCCCCTGCCATGGCAAGGAAGTGCTAGACGTGCCCAGCTGCTCTCTGCTAATCGTATGACAAATCACAGCATGGTCAGGCGAAACGGGCACCCCAACATCATACTGATTCTGCTAATGACTTTTCTAGTTTTTAAAAATCAATAATTGCATGCTCTATAGCATTTATAATATCCAGTTTTAAACATGATAGGAATGTTTAAAGTTCAATTTGGTCAAGGACTTAAGAGAGCATGCAATTTTTTTTTTATTTCTATGCTTTTATTTCATTAAAATAAGACCACAACATTTTTTTGGTTGATTCAGCCTTTATAAATAAATTGTATTACCAAAATGAGCCTCAGAGGGTTGTTCTGATAGTGCTGCCATTTTCAGATCATTATATTGAGATCTGTGAATACAATCTTCAACCCATTGAAATTATGTGCTCCAAATAGAAATGTTTACTTTCAGGTTTTGGGAAAAGAGCAGGATGAAGTGAGTTTTTGAGATATGAAGGGCCATAGTCTGTATGCATTTGGGTACCACATATCTTGGATTTTCATGTAATTTAGGAAAGTTAAGTGTCATGTGTCTGCATAACCATAAGTGATCATTGTAAAGTAATTGAAGGAAGGAAAGCATCATAATATAGGGTGGGAAAAGTTCATTGCTTCTTGATCATTAGGTAATTGGTCCAGTATACTCAGTTTTGATTTGGAATTTCTCTGATCTGCATAATTATTTTCCTAACTATTCTCCCCTACAATTGAGCAGGCATGAAAGGGACTTGGAAAATTCACTACTTTTGATTATTAATTATTAATTATAGTTTTATGAGGAATAAAGGGTATCTCCTAGAATTATTGTAAAGTTTACGGATTAACTAAAACCTTTATTCTCTTGACTCTACTTTCTCCTTTCAATTTCATTGCTTACTGGAACCTGGGCCAGTGTACAGGCTCTGGGAGGGAAATAATGAAACAAAAGTGAAAAGCTCGTAAATATTGGCCATTTTTAATGCTTTTGGTAAATAAGGAAATCTAACTAGAGTTTGAAGTTGTCAGTAGGATTCATTAATAGATATCGTCTTCCTCTTGAGGGATAGTGAAAAACATTTAATAGTCACTGTAGAAAACCTAATTTATTTTTTCTTCACAATCAGAGTAGAATTAAATGATACTGGCAGATTAATATTTATACCATGTTTAAGAGGATTGCCTATTTCCTTTCCAAAGTCTTTATGGCAGCTTTGAATATAAATGTCCCCAGCACATCCATTTCTCGAAAGGATCTGTGTTCCATTTTCAGAATTTGGAAAGCAATGAGAGAATGACTCCAGCTTTCAATTTCTCTGTTATGTTGTTAGTGTCTTCCAAACACTTTTTGTGAAATTAAAGGCAAGGCAACTTTTGGAGTGGGACAGATGGATGTGTGAATAGCCATTTTAAATCCACCTTGACCTTAGAGAACTGTCTTTGTTTTTGAGTATACTTAATTGAAATTAGACCCAATTAAATCTAGTGTAGATGGAATGTTTTCGATCTCTTCCCAAGACAAACCATCTTCTTCTTTGGCCTACTTGATGCCCTTCCACCTAGCACCTCAACTACCCCAGAATTGTTTTCAGTTCCATATATCAGGCCTTAATAAGGCTATTTTTAATTAAAAGAATTGCAAGAGTTATCAAACATTTAAAATATGTCGAGGCAAAAGCAGATGGAGGTAGTTCGTATTTTTAACCACTTGATAAGTGGTCCAGAAAAAAAGAGCTTCTTGGTCATCCTTCTTGTTTTCCCTGCCGTGGACCAGTAGCCAAATGGCCTCACCATGTGGCTGCCTGTTCTTCAGGTTAAGTCAAGATATGGATAGGCAAATCCAAAAGACCAGACTAAGGCCCTAATAGTAATATGAGACCAACATATCTTCCTCTTCCACTTGGAAGACAAATTTTCATAAGTTTTGAAAGAAATGGCTAGATTTTAAGGCAATCTGTAATGGCTGAATCTTTTATTTTGCCTCTTGAATCACACAGCAATTTGTGAAAGTCAAACATTTAATTTGATTAAATACAAATGAAACATGAGCGCATTTCAGTGGAAGTAGGCCAGTTGCTAACATTCTCTTCTATCTCTGAAAGTTAAATTTCATTATTTTTAATTGGATAAAAACCAAGGGCAATATTAGTGTTTAACAGGAATTTTGACCGAAGTTCATGTTATTAGGGAGAAAAAATGCTTGTCCTTGATGCACACATGACCTTTGTGAGTGCTGATTCTGTCATTTCTCATGTTGAAATAATCCATTCCTCTGAGTGCTATTTGCAGTCAGCCTTCTTGATCACTTCATATTCAGGTACCATGTCTTTGAGAACATGGTTCTTGTATCAGCCTGCGGCTTCCACAGCATTGCGCCGGGCTTCTGCTACAGCCAGGCATGTTTTCTGTGGCTGAATTAGGCCTGGAGAATGTTGCATCTTAAAAACTGCTTTCCAGCGTGCATTTGTAGAGCATAAGCCATCATCCCTCTGTAGACTCAGTAGTTTCTACAAGGGATGGAACAACCTAAACTTAGGTGCAATAAAATATCGGAGGGGTAGGGATAAAATAGCACTCACAAAAAACAAGTTTGAACTTGTGCTATGTGAAAGCTTTCTCTTATTTTGCCTATATACCCAATTACGTTTTTCTAAGTACTTCAGACAAATATTAATTTTAGTTATTACGTATAGTCATCAAGTTCCTTAATATGGTAAATTTCTTCTCAGGTTTCTTTGCTTTCTTTTTTAATTATATCATTGTACTATCACAGCTATGGCAATGTAAAGAAAGTAAGTTATTCTTTGTATTTATCAACAGTCACCTACTTTTAAATCAGTTACATGCTTTTAAATAAATTGGTATGACTATGATAAAATACATTACACACTGCCCTCTACTAGAGTATTAATGCCAAAGTGTTGAACTTAATTAGAAAATGTTTGAAATATATCAATGTATAGAATTTTTAATATTTAATAGTTTTCTAGGGTATAAATTAGTGATTATAAAGTACAACAGTAAACTTCTTTATCTATTTAATGGCTAAAGCATATCAGGCAGGATATCATAAGTGGTAAGTTGGTATAATTTAATAATAACATAATTCATTTTAATTTATAAATGTAAGTAAATTCACAACTTTTAAAACTTTATGGAGTTGATAGAATATTTTCACAACTTCACAGTTTCCTATGAAGGGGATGAAAAATAATATACTGACATTTCTGAATAAAGAGATTAAATAATGAGGTTAATAAATAAGCTTGACTATCCCACTGGCAGAGAGTTGGCTTTATATAAACCTTCAAAGAGAATTGAACACTAATCTTCCATTTTCTGAGCTCTGGTGCCTAAGGGTCATAGGGGCTTCATAAAGCTTTGGCTACAAGTCCCTCCCCCCAACATTCCTTGATGTGCTTTCCTTGAGGAATATTTCTTGATGAATATAAGAAAAAAAAGTTTATCATTACAATCAGAAAATCTCCTGGAAAACCATGAAGCAATTCTCTTTGTAAGCTGAGTTCTGCTCCTTTGAGTAGATCAGAATGCTGGCAAGAATTTTTCCTTGTCTATGTTTCATAAAACCTGTTGTTCCTCATAAGGCCAGGCAGATAGAAGTGAATTGACTACCATCCATTTCTACTGTAAGATGTATGAATGCATAAAACCGTAGCCACTTAGCAAATTGAGCATACCAATCATATTTATAAATGTTTACAATCTAAAGACAGTACCAGTAACAAAAATCTATCCAGAGTCTAGAGATCCATACTTGGTGAACAGTTGATTCAACTGTTATTCAGTTAGTGGCTACTGTCACTTATGCTAAGAAGGATTGGCTTTAAATTAGTGTTTGCATTTAAACATAAGACACCTGCAGAATAAATGACAGACTATTGTAATGTGAGAAATTAAGCATCTCACAATTATATTAACAGTGGTAAAATGGGAAGTGAAAGGTAAGTATGTTTTCTAAAGTTTTTCAAAAGTATATGTATACAGATATACATATATACTTATCACTTTCTTCTTTCTCATTTACTTATTGAATGTCAACATTTTAGAGAAACATTTTGAAAAACTCATAGGTTTTTAATTACATAAATATTATTAAGTAATTTATATTTAATAGGAAAATGCAATTTGTAATATAATTAGATTTATATCAAGGCCATGATTGAGTTATTTATCAAAATGGAGAGAGGAAATTATCTAAATACTATAATCCTCTTTATACAAAACACAAAAATGCATTTAATCATTCATTTATTCAGTCTTCATAACTATTTATTGTCCATTGGCTTGGCAATGTACTGAATCTTTTGGTGTATATATATGTATACCTATGCATATATGTATACTTATATTCTCATGTGTTTTAATGGGAAATTAGTCAAAGGAAACAAACAAAGAATGAACTATAGGCTCTATAAAATTCAGCATGGAAGAAAAGTGGAGAAGTCATGCAAGAAAGAAAGTCTTCATGGAGGTGGTGGGCCATCATGTAGGCTCAGAAGAAATTATTGAGTTTGGATTGGCCAAGAAGAAGAAAAATTTTTATAGTTAACTCAAAAAGACTTTTGTTTCTCACTGGTGTTGGTTTATGCAGTGGATATTATTACGACAATTCATTAAAAGCCAATGTCCATATAGAGCAACAGTGAAATTGAAAGGGAAGAGCTGGTTGCTGAGCCTAAACGATCATCCAGCATTTTCTTGGTTACACCAGAAGCTACTCCAATTCTGTGCAGCAGTGGCTCACACAAGCCTTTCTTAAAAGAGTAAAGATATCCTGAATGTAAGAAGCAAAAAATTATGGGAAAAGAAAATGTGTCTTGGCTTTCCCATTTCCTCCAAAAGTACAGGAGCTTAATGGTAGAATTTCCAGTACACTAATGATCCTAAGAACCATCAGCCAAAACTTACAGCCTAGCTTCTCTGTTTAGCATAACATAGGAGGTACTATGTTACTGAATTATATTTTGAATTAAAGTAATTTTCATAATATGTTTAGGTAGACATGGTTAATATTGCCCTCAAAGTATTGCCAAAGAAATTATCATCTGGATATGACTCTTCAATTAGTTCACATTCTAAAATATTAAATTACATTTGTATTATGATTTCAATAAATAAGTAATTTTGTGCCAAATTTCCACCAATACAACCTGCATTTCAGGAGCCGTTAGGGCATTTTTGAATCACACATTAATTCTTCCAGAAGGTTAGGGGAGAGTGACCCTACCACTTTAACTAATGAAGGTGACGGGGGCTTTGAAATCATTAGCATGTCCGTGCACTGTCCATTCATCCTAAAAGCTTTACATTGCCTAGGTTGCACTGTGTGTCATGTCTTTTCATCAGTTTTCATAAGACATTGCACATTAATAATGTCTTCCCAAGTAATCACAGAATATTTATTAGATATTTATTCTTGTAGCATTAGTGTCTCTTTGTAGCCATGTGGCATGTCACAATGATTTATTTAGAAGAAAATTTCACAGTCTGATCACATGTTGAATTCAGAATGTGCTCCTAATGAAAGTTTATACAGATTCTGGGCAATGCCAGAATCAATGTATGAAGAAATTTCCATTTCATTTAGAATTCTTTGGCAAGTATTGAATTCATTTCAGCAGTTAAAAAAAGAGAGAGATCCATCATTTTTCTGCTGGTAAAGTGAAAAAGAAAATTATGTAAGAGTGGGAGAAATATAACTCAAAGTTGAAATATAATGACTGTGACTAATGTTAATGTGCTTCTCTTCCTTTCTAAAATTACAGAAACATGGACAGTACTTAGAAACATGAAAATTTCCATCTGAAGAGGTGGAAATTATCATTTGATTTGATGCATTTAATTAATATAATCAGTAGTAGATATCAGCTTACCAAATTTTGTATCAAACTGTTCTTGGTATGGCATTCACATACAAATGTAGATCATAAAACAAGTTAAAAAGTGTGATCAATCCTTTCCATGTCACTCATGTTGAATGCTGTCTAACCTTAATATCAGAAATTTTATGATGATCCAGGTGAGTAATCATTTTGTTGTAAACAATGGGATATTAATTATGTTGAATTATCAGTGGTGTTAATGGAGTCAAATGTTGCCACTACTATTTTTCCCACATGATGACAGAACTTTTTCAAATTAGCTTAATAAAAAGGGAGAAAAATCACATTTTTTCAATGGGGTTTTGTTTCCAGAAACTGAATGCCACCAGCTCATCTGAAGGAAGTACAGTTGATGTTGCTCCACCCAGAGAAGGTGAACAAGCAGAAATTGAACCTGAGGAAGACCTTAAACCAGAAGCTTGTTTTACTGAAGGTAAAAAAAGCTCAAGTCTGATTCAATGTAATCTCTCCTCATTCCTTACAGAGATTGAATTTGAAGAGAATATTTAAGACAAATGTTGAAGACATGCTTATCTTTGTTTTCCTGTTGTCTTCCAAAAATGGAATCTATCTCTCTTTCCAGAATATACTATAGCAGTGACTGTGAATGGAGAGTTTTAACTCATGTGATATGTCTTTTCTTTCAGCCCCCCACAATATAAACCTAAACCTGTGGGATAAATGGCATTCTGAAATGTTATCTATCTCATCGATACTACACTCCCTTCAGATCTCCTTGGCAAGGGTGTGATTTGATTTATAGATGCCACAATAATTGGATCCCACTCCTTACACTTTCAATGTGGTTAATCTGTTCTGTGGACATAACTGTTTTTAGATATAGATGTGTTACAGAGCCTTGGAAGAAAGAGAAGTTGCTCTCACGGAGAGCAGCACAGTGTCTTGTACACAAATCAATAAAGATTTGTTGATTTAGTGTGACTGGATTGAGTCTAATGAGTAGTAGCTCAGAGAGTTAAAGCAGAAGAGTGGATGGAAGATATAAATAATATGAAAGTTAAGGGGGGGAGGACAAAGGAATGAGACTGACTGACAGGATGACTCATGGGTGTGACTAAGGAATGCACTGAGGCTGAAAATAAATTAAAGAGGGAAAACTGTCACTGCGTGATACCTGGGAAGAAAGGAGTATTTTCTTTATGTGAGAAGAAAGTAAAAGTCCAGTATCACATCAGGATGTCAATAAATTATTTAAACATGTATTTTGCCCCAAACTTGAGAGGAGCACCTGCACCCCATTTCCATCAATGTCCTTGAGGCAAAGATTGATCCTGACTGGTCTTGAAAGATGATGCTATTTAAACCCAAACAATGCTGGGGGAAGAAAAACAATTCCTTGGAGTCTAGGTGACTGATGGAAATTTTTGAGTCAGGAATGATTCAATATACAGGAAGAATGTGGAAGATAATTGGAGAGTGAAGTAGCCAGTTATACTATAAAATGAACAACTAGCAGGCTGGAGGCAAGAAAGTTTATTTTTTTCCAGTTTAAAATTAAAATACTTTTTATAATTTATTATATTTAATGTTATGTTTTAGGCTGTATTAAAAAGTTTCCATTTTGTCAAGTAAGTACAGAAGAAGGCAAAGGAAAAATCTGGTGGAATCTTCGAAAAACTTGCTACAGCATCGTTGAGCACAACTGGTTTGAGACTTTCATTGTCTTCATGATCCTCCTCAGTAGTGGTGCTTTGGTAAGTGAAATGCACGTGGGCAAGAATCAGGTGCTAGAGAAATAGCTGATTCTCCCAAAATGCCACATGTATACACTGAATTTAAGAAGCAAAAAGGGAAGTTAGGTCCCTTTGCATTGCACAGCCGTGCACCTGTGCAAACTTTGGTACAGCACAAATCAGACTCATGAAACAGCGAGTTGAGAGTTCCTCAGCGAGACCACCATTTACAGAGACATTCGGTAACGATGTTACTTTACATGTCAACCCGCCAGTTTTCCCTAATAATCATATTAACGACATTTATGAACTAAACGTGTACTTGGTCTTCTTCATATCCAACCAACTTATTCTTTCAAAAGAAGCATGATCATTCAGGGAATCATACAAAGTAATTTTGATATAGGCCAACTCCATGGCTCATCAACAGAACTTCTGATTCTTTCTGAGTTCATATTATTTCATCAAAAGCATGTCTTTGTAGCAATAATTGAAATAGAGACTTTGGGATGAGAGACAGAGAAGGAAGCATATCCTAATTTAGTAAAGACACTGAAATTTCCCTGCCAACATTTTCCCAGTTTGTTTTAGTCTTCTGGATTTTGTCTGATGTTCATCAGTGTTTGTCTGATATTATAGCCAATGATTATCAAATTATTGCTTTGTACATAGTATTATACTAAACAATTTCATCAAGTGTTGGAGGAGGCAAGCTGGTTAAATAAAATAAAAGTGTTCTTGGTTCACAGGCTTTTGAAGATATATACATTGAACAGCGAAAGACTATCAAAACCATGTTAGAATATGCTGACAAAGTCTTCACTTATATATTCATTCTGGAAATGCTGCTCAAATGGGTAGCTTATGGATTTCAAACATATTTCACTAATGCCTGGTGCTGGCTAGATTTCTTGATCGTCGATGTAAGTATTCTGAGTGATTTTTGTGAAACTATTTTTTAAAGAGGCAAGTTTGACATTTCATGCATTTCTATGATTAAAACCTTGATTTTTGAGAACCAATATTTACTAATGCTGACACAATTATACAGTAACTTTTTAAAAGCTAGGATAAATGCAACATTAAGGAAAGTCTTGTAGAAAAGAGTACAGGAGGGCCTATGAATGTGGGCAGTGGTAAGAGAAAACACAAAGTTTTTTTTTATACCACAAGCAGACAGCTCTTCTTTTTCTGAAAATTAAGGAACTAAAGGTAAGGAAGAATTAAGCAGTCTATTAATTAATAGATCTAAGCATGTAGCTTATTAACAGTTCTATAGAAACATGAAATCTCCAGGAGGTAAAATCAAGGCAGATTTGGGGCCAGAATTTGTGAGACTTGCATTTTAATCCCTTACTAGAACAGTACATGTAGTGTTAATGCATTTACTGCCTTCATTCAGCCGCATGCCCGCAGAAACAATGGAATACATTTCATTCTTAAATCAGGAGTTAAGTATCCCAGTAGCTACTCAGATATCTACTGTGCAAAGAGTTAGCTATAGGAGCCCTGCTCTGAATCCCCTTGTGCTGGAACATTACCATTTTTTTTATTCCAAGAGATGGATTGGTGTGGGGAAAAAATGACAGCCAGTTGGTTCTTTGTTGTTTGTGATATTCTGCTGCACAAGGCTTCACAGCCTCCCAACAAAACAAGGTGCTTTAAGTACTATCTCTAGTTGTTTCTTGGCACTTAAAAAGTACTTTAGTTTTAGCTCTATCACTGTCCAATATAAATCAATGATTGCTGTATGTATACATTCATTCTTTTTATTGTTTTTGACAAGTCTGGGGCTATCTAAATCCCCCCCATGTCCTCCCACCACACATACTCATAATTCAATAACCAAAATGTGTTTAATCCTTTGAGTTGTTGAGAAATCTGCCAAGTCACTTTTAATAGAATAGAAGTGACTTCCAATCTCCATGGCTGGTCTTTAATGAATAATGCAGATAAATCTCAATATTGCCCTGAAAAGTAATCCACACGGTAAAGTTTAATGTTCTCACATTCTGCAGCTGGCCTGGAACTTGAAGTATATCTAGGCTCTGTTCTAGACATTAAGAAAATGAAGCCTCAGTTGATTGTTTTCCTAAGATAACACAGCTACTTAATAGCAAAGTTAAAACTAGATTCCATATTTCCTAATTCTCAATTCAGTGCTCCTTTTTGCCATGGATCAGTCAAATAGGAAACCCCAATATATTGCTATAATAAAACTAAACTGTCACAGAATGCTTAAAAAAGAAAGTTTCTGATATACATGAAGAACAATAGTACTTCAAACAAAAAAAAAAGAAAAATGCTTCAAAACCTTTGGAAATGCATCTATGTAAAAAATTTATTCTCTTCAATCCTTTATCTAAAAGTAAAACTAGATTGTACTGGGAAATCTTTCCAATCTTCTAACATTCTTTCATTTATTCAAGAAATACTCGTGAGCACCTAATCAGGGCCACATACTATTCTAGACAAAGGAGATATGAACAAGACAGACAAAACCCCAGTCCTCTAAGAGCTTACACCCTGTGGGAGGGGGAACAGACAGTAAATATATAAACAAATAAATCTAAAAATAAGACAAAGGCTGATGGTGATTACTGCTATGAATAAAATAAAATAGGGTAATGGGATAGGGAAAAAGCAAGGTGGAGAATATGGTGATTGTGTTATCTGCAAGGTGTCTCTCAGAAGTGGTCAGTCATGCAAAGAACAGAGGGAAAAGAGAAGAACAATCTGAAAACCTTGAGAGGGAACGAGTTGAGCACATTCAAGAGGTATAAAGAAAACTAATGTGTGATGAAACATGGGCAAGAATGGTAGAAACTGAATTGAAAAAAGTACATAGAGACCATGGTAAGACCATAGTATCTTATTATAATTACAATGAAAACTTCTTGCAGGATGCACTTAAGCAGGGGAATGATCTGATCTGATCTACTGTTTAAAAACAATCACTTAGAATTGTGGGGAAAAGGAGGCAAAGAGTAGAAGCAGGGAGGCTAATTAAGAAGCTATTTTAATAATCCAGAAAAGAGTCGATTGTGTAATAGTGTAAGGTGATGGGACATACTGATCAACTGGATATGAGGAGTGAAGAAAGAGGGGATTTGAGGATGACAAATAGGTTTTCTTTCATCCTGAACAAATGCTAGAAGGTGGAGCCTTAATTGGGATGGTGAAGATTAGAAAAAGAGATTTGTCAG
>PVKH010010150.1:0-18433 GCA_004027955.1 Chaetophractus vellerosus | reverse complement strand
GAAAATTACAGTAATTTATGTTGAGCAAGACTCCAAAATCAGAGTTCACATATTCTCCTATCACCAAAGCTATACTCTTTCCACTGTTGATATCCATAAAATCAGCTGTCAGATACCCAATCATTTGTCCAAATCACTCAAACAATATCCCTCACAGAAACACAGTTACTGATGCACACCTCCTCCCCAATCTCTGAAGAAATGATGTCCCATGATTTTTCATTAACTGCATTCTCCACCATGAATTTTCAGGAAAATCCCCCAAGGGGTTTCATCCTCTCAATAGACTTCTTCCTCTTATTTAATGTTTTGTGGTTATTCTTAAGCTGAGATTCCCTTAGCACACTAAGGCTTAGCTTTGACTGAATGATAGTGCAAAGTGATTACAGACCTAGTGTTTCACTATTGTGGAGTTCACTCATTTAATTTAAAGGACAAATTAGGAATTAATGGAATCCCACATTGAGTTCAGTTGTAGAATTCCTCACATGTGATTTCTCTGGTTAGCTTATCAGTTAGAGTGGTAGAAGAGGCCACTCCAATTCCATTATATTTACACTATGTGCTCTCACATAGTATATCATCTATCTACTGAGGGCTTTCCTACATAGATGACATGTATATGAATTCTCACCTATATGAATGTTTTTAGAATATCTGAAGTAGTATAGATGACTACAGGAACTTTTGAATGGATTTAAAACAGTGTTACCTCACTATGGGAGTTCACTGGTATGTTTAAAGGTTAAATCAATGGCTGAAGTCCTTTCATATCCAAAACCTTAGTGTGAGTTTTTACATTTAAAGTAAGAATATTGACTGATGGCTTTCTCAATTTTTTGAAATTCATAGGGATTCTCTCCAGTTTGAGTAATCTCCTGTTGTCTAAGGCTAGGAAAATTAAGGTTTCCCCATACATATATTATGGTTTCTGTCCAGCATGAATTCTCTCATGTTTCCTGAAGGCAGAACTACAGGTGAAAGGTTTCCCACATAGACAACATTCATAGGGTTTCTCTCCAGTGTGAGTTCTCTCATGTTGTTGAAGATGGGAATTTCGACTGAAAGCTTTCCCACATAGATGACATTCATGTGGTTTCTCTCCAGTGTGAGTTCTTTCATGTTGTTTTAGGGAAGATGACTGAATGAAGGCTTTCCCACAAAGAAGACATTCATAGGGTTTCTCTCCAGTGTGAGTTCTCTCATGTTGTTGAAGATTGGAATGTCGACTGAAAGCTTTCCCACATAGATGACATTCATAGGGTTTCTCTCCAGTGTGAGTTCTCTCATGATATTTAAGGGAAGTATAATGACTAAAGGCTTTCCCACATAGATGACATTCATGCAGTTTTTCTCCAGAGTGACATCTCTCATGTTGTTTAAGGTAAGTGGATGTAGTGAAGGCTTTCCCACATAGATGGCATTGATGGGGTTTCTCTCCAGTGTGAGTTCTCTCATGTTGTTTAAGACGGAAATGTCGACTGAAAGCTTTCCCACAAAGATGGCATTCATAGGGTTTCTCTCCAGTGTGAGTTCTCTCATGTTGTTGAAGATGAGAATGTCGACCGAAAGCTTTCCCGCATAGATGACATTCATGAGGTTTCTCTCCAGTGTGAGTTCTTTCATGCTGCTTTAGGGAATATGATTGAATGAAGGCTTTCCCACAAAGATGACATTCATGTGGTTTTTCTCCAGTGTGACATCTCTCATGTTGTTTAAGGGAAGAGGATGTAGTGAAGGCTTTCCCACATAGATGGCATTCATGGGTTTTCTCTTCAATGGGAGTTCCATTGTATTCTCTGATGTCAGAGTATTGCATACAATTTTCAGCACTTTGGTAACATTCATATGATTTACTTGTAGGGTGAAGATGCTCATGTTGTTTAAAATATGAAAAGTCACTGAGGACTGTTGCAGGTAGTTTCCTGAAATAGGATTTCTTTGTCATGTGAATTAATGCATATCGGTTCACTGTGGATGTGTGGGAGGAATCTTCTTGCAAATAATTATATGTAAAGGAATTCTTTTGGGTATGAGATCTCTGCTGTGGGGAATTAGATGAGAGACTGTAAAAATTTGTTCATTTACATGAATTTCTTCATTTCCCTAATATGAAACCTAGACAAATCCACTAGTGATAGTCTCCAATTAAAATATTTGCCATGTTGGTTTCATATACACATTATTCTACTCCATACACACAGATTTTCTCAATTATAACAATCTAATTGCAGAGGTATCTGGTCAATTTTGAGATCCCCAATGTTTCCAAGATTACATATGTGAAATCTGTTTATACTATTTGTTTTTTAAGTGAACTCAGGTTAGAGTTTGTGTTTAGGTTAGTTTTTACCTAAATTCAAACTATCACAGATTTTTGCTGGATTAGCACTTAATTCCAACATTAATTACAATTTCATGTTTTTACTGAATTCCTAATTTATTCCATCCCAAGGTATTTATTTGGAATACTAGGGTTCACAAAATGAAGCTTACCAATGACATGATTTCAGAAGTGTCTTTCCTACAGGTAGGTTGGTTGAATATCATTTCTATCATTTCCCAGGTTTTAAAGGCACTTTTCCTCCCTGTAGTAATTGGGGGAAAAAAGAATAAATTCTTAGAATAGCATTAGGGGGATGAAAAGTTTAGAAAGTTCCAAGTATCCCTTTCAGTATGTTTCCCACATTCACAATTATCTGGGAAAGAATATCAAATTAATTAATACTTTAGGGCCAACAAAACATATAGGACATTATAATCAGAAAAGAATTTCAGGAATGGAATATGAGAAAAAATAAGTTGGGATTTCAGGGAGGTAAAAAGAAGGAAAAATCTTCCAAGAATAGGATCAGTACAAGGACCATTATGTGCAGGTTTAATTGCAATAAAAAATGAACATCCCTTTCCCAATGCCAATGACACTTGATAAAGCTTGAGAAGTGTATGACTAAAATTTCCCCAATATCCTCAGCTACATTTTAGAAATCATAACTCATATAAGGAAACTGAAGAAATCATAAATCACTTAAGGAATCCTGAAGTTAAAATATTCAAGCACATACTCACTATATCGTGAGACCCCTCTTCTGATGCATAGGTCCTTAGAGCTCACCTGGATTCTGGTATTGAGGAAAACCTATTCCTTCTCTCCACACTTCTTCTTGTTCCAACTGGGAAAGCACATCTGTTTTACAGACTTGATATCCTGTTTGTATGTTAAAAAGTTAAATGGATTTTGAGTTGTGATAGTAACAGAGTGTGATCATGATGCACATGGAAGGTTACCAAAGAATAAGATAAGCACTGAAAGTCAGTAATGCAACAGTACCTTGAACTCAGATCATTCATAATATTACAACAGAAATTGAAACCCTTGACCTTTTGCCCATTTCAAGGAGGACCACTGATTGTTGTTACCCATGCATTAGTAAAAAGAGTGACCGCAGAATTGTCTATATTCTAAATGGGGAGAAATCTATGTTTCCAAAGTGACTGGAGATTATGTTAAAAAATAATACAATTAACAAAAATTCCAACAGAATGATCTAAATTTTATAAGGAAAAGGATATAAGCAATGTTTTTCTACTGTGTTCTGAAGCCTCAGCATAGCCCTTAGAAGAGTATACTTATTTCAGCATAGTCAATTATTTATCCATTCAAAAAGGATTCATTGAGATTGCAGCACAGCCCTGAGTATAGGAAATTGCGTTTCAAGAAAGACATTAAGTTGTGGTCAAGAAGAGTAAATTCTATTGGGGTGAACTAGATGTAAATAAAAAAAATTAGGAAACAAATTCATTTAGGGAGTTTTATTTTTTATAACACAATATAAATGTATTAAAATTATAAAAAATAAATATGTAATATAAGAGAAAATAAAGATTTTGAAATACAGAGAAGCTGATTTAGATATTTGAATATATAAATGGAAGATGATTTATGATAAATATATAGGTAGATAGGTTAGATAGATGGTAGATAGATAAGAGATAGATATAGATGGCAGATAAATTTTGAGAGTCTCACCTACTGAGACCAGGTTATTGATATTCTCCAGCATCACTTCTCTGAACAGCTTTCTCTGGGATGTGTCTAATAGGTCCCACTCTTCCTGGGTGAAGTCTACAGCCACATCCTTGAAGGTCACTAACTCCTAAAATATCACAGAAATTTGTGTTCACACAGGGCTATCCTTACCAATGTCCTGAGTGTGATGTACAAAATAACAGCACTAAAGAAGCAGAAACTATGTATGTAAAACTCAAAATGTGTATGAGGTTTCAGAACATCATTATCAATGCTGAACTGCCATCTGCCTTTCATAGACACCTACACACTCTGAATACATAACACCTATTGTAGAAGAAAATCACATGACATGGGGTGTGATATACAATAAACTTGTATTTATGTCTTCTTTCTGCTGATTATAAAGCTTTCACTTGAGCATTCATAACTAAATCAATCTTTCCCAAAAACTTTAAGTACATTTACAGACTAAATGAAAGGCAAGAAATAGTCATGGTATATCATTTTAAAAAATGAGTATGGTTAGATTATTCCCCTATATAGATAAGCTCACTTTCCTCTAATTTATAAAATCATTTAAGAATATATTATGCATTTCGACAAATTCAAGTTAATGTGTGAATGGCTTTCTATCTAAATTTAATTCACAGTTCGATTATTCATTAAAATGGCAAGGAACCTTGAAGAAATATCCAGAATTCTGCAAAACTGAATAAGTTTCAAATCAGTAAGTCCTGCTTTCCTTAGTACAATGTAATTCAGGTATTCATTGCAATGTATAAATACAGATGAGTCAGGGTCACAAGCCAGGGACTCCTGAGACAGTTGTACTGATACATGGCCTTAGACTGAACAATCCTGTGGTAGGAGACCTACCAATTTGTACTCCATTTTTAGTGTGTACAAAAACCAGTTTGCATTGTCTCACTTTTATCTTCATCTCATCTGTCCGTGAAAGATTAAAAGAATCCTGTTAATTGCTTCTGGCCTCTATAAATCTTCAAAAATTTTCAGAGACATAAATTTTATTCTACCTATTATACAGCTCTGGAAATCACAGTCACAATGAAGGAAAAAATAATTCCTATACATTTCATCCATTAACAAAATTTGAATAAATTTGATTTAGAAAATTGAAGTTGGGAAATTTGAGCAAGAGTGGTTAGGGGAACTTCAGTTTTCTTTTTAAAAATCATTTCAAGGGAAGTGGATGTAGGTCAAGCAGTTGGGTGTCCACCTACCACAAGGGAGTTCCTGGCTTCAGTTCCCCATGTCCCCTAAAGAAGATGAGCAAGACAGAGAGCTGACCCAACGGGCTGGCATAGTGAGCTGACACAACAAGATGATGCAATGAAGAGACACAATGAGCAAACACAATTAGAGACACAACCAGCAGAAGAAGTTGCTCAATCCATTGGGTACCTCCCTCCCGCATGGGATGTCCTGGGTTCAGGTCCTGGTTCCATTTAAATAGATGATGAGCACACAATGAACAGACACAGAGAGCAGACAGTGAGCACAAACAACAAGGGGCTGTTAATAAATTTTTAAAATCTTTAAAAAAGTATTTCAAAATGTGCAAATATATTCCATCAAAACTTTAAGAGAATTGAAATTGGGGAAAAAATATATTACTCCTCATTTCCTTTACTAAACTTCTCATGTGCTTCTGGCAAATATGCCTACCCCTACACCCCAGTACCTGTAATGTTGGATTGACTGAATGCACAGCTAAAAACTCAGCCTCCCTTCTGTCTGTAAACATCTCTTCTTACTCATCTCTGTCACCACTGTTCCTCATGTGCCCAGGCCAATCTCAGGCACTAACATGATCCATGAATTCATTATTTACCCAATGAGGCCATGGGATGGGTGAGAAAAAGAAAACATCTGTCATCTTCTCAGAGAACACACAGCCGTTATGGAAGCTCTAACCAAATCTTGCAATTACCTTAGAAGATTACTTATTGATCATTACCTAACTTACCATAATTATTAGAGTCTATATAAACTTAAGCTCAGATCCTTGAAGAGCTCCTGAATACACTTGGAATATCCACACCAATAGGAGAAATCTTCCCATCTGCTGGCAACAGAGGTGCAATTTCAGTTGAAGAAGAATTCCCAACTCACATGTGATTGCATTTTCAATACCTTAGCTGGCATCTACCTTCTTCTGGATTTTCACTCACAATCAGACAAGTAGAAAGTGAGCAAAGCTGAGAATGGAGAAAGAAGCCTTGAGATTCAAGTCTTGACCACAATTTTCAGGCCCACCTGCCATGAATGCCAAACATTTCACCTAGGAGTATCCCCAGCCCAAACAACAAAAGGAACAAGAGGTGTGCTCAAGAAAAATAAGGGGAGGACTCTCCTTTCCCAGGGTCAAGAGGCTGGAGGTCTTGTCTTCTCTGGCTACTAAAGATATGATTATCTTCAAATTACAGATAAAAATATGAAAATCCATGAATTATATTTATTAATTACCCCATGATGTTCAGAGACTTTTAATTCATCCTCCAGGTATCCAAGGATTGAATAAGAATTCATTATTCAGAAGCACAAATACACTCATGTTAGCTATTACTTCAACACTGAACACTATAACTATCCTTCATTTCCACGGGAATACCCTCAATTTCCCACATCATACTCATGTTCCTTCAGCCTCTGTTTTATCATTTCTTCAGAGATCTCTTCACTGAGGCCCCAAATAAAGTATCCTTTGCCCTTCTTAAAGTCTAGATTAAAATTCTACTATTTTGGGGTCGCTCAAACCCGACCTCAGATGGCCTGAGTCCAACTCCCTGCAGTCAAATTAAATAATACATTTTGATTAAAAAGAAAATCATTTACAAAATAAATGAGGACTCTCCTGCCTGGTTAAAGTTCTCTCCCTTATACATGAGAATCCAAATGGTCTGAGAATGTAAGGAATCCAAGTCTTAATGAGGCTGTTTTCACCACATGTGTAGTTCAGAGATACTTTCTCTCTAGATAAAGCACCATTTTGATGGCAAACTCTTTTTATGTAGTTATAACATCATCAGTCCTATAATTCAAAAGACACATCTTGATTCATTCAGCTGTTAGTTAAGAAAATCTACTCAAGGCACACCTTGTGTCAATCAGTTCCTTCTAAATCTCTCAAAACCCATCTTCCTGCTTTTTTCAAAGATACCTCATACTTTTATGGATTTTGGTTATCCTGGGTATGTACTCTAAAATACCAGAAATCTGTTGGCTTTTATAAAGGGTATTTATTTGGGGTAGAAGCTTAGTTACCAGGCCATAAAGCATAAGTTACTTCCCTCACCAAAGTCTGTTTCCATGTGTTGGAGCAAGATGGCTTCTGATGTATACCAAGAGTTCAGGCTTCCTGGGCTTCTCTCTTCCCAGGGCTTGTTTCTCTCTGGGCTCAGCTGCCCAGCTCTCTCCACAAGGCTAGCTGTAGACTATCAGGTGACCAGCTCTCCCTCCTCTGGGGCTTGATTCTCTCCAGGCTCAGCTGCTCTGCAACTCTGTGTGCTTACTTCCTGGGACTCCAGCATGAAGACTCCAACCTCCTTTCTCTGTGGTGTGGTTTCCCTGTGAGTCCCCACCCACCCAGAGGGCAGGGATAAAATGTTCTACTGATGTAGCCCAATCAAAGCCTTAATCATTATTTAATCAAGTAAAAGCAAAACCTCTGAAACCAATATAATCTAATATGCTCAGAGGGACAGACCAGTTTACAAACATAATCCACTATCTATTTTTAGAATTCACAAACAATATCAAACTGCCACATACTCTAAAGTACCTATACCAAAAAGCTTCTTACTAATCTGTATATCTAGAAGGAACTGAAATCTACCAACATTTTCTCAGTAATCCATGTAACTCCATATAAGTAGAAATATTTGTGCTGAAAAATTATATGGGGATATTTTGAATTGTTCTAGAGTGTGTATATTTTACTATCAAGCAAGAGAAAGACTATCTAGTATAGGTCTCATTACGTCAGATCTAACTTCAAACTTCAAAATATTAGGGGTTCCCAAAAGAAATGATTAAATTTCATTGTTGATTTTCCTATGAATAAGTTGACTTTTAAGAAACTTTTTTGTTAGGCCAGTAAAAAGAATTTATTGGGAAATGGGGGGAAAGAATACAGCTTGTTGAGAAGTGGGAGAGAAGGATGGAAATGCACACCAAGATTGGGTATGGGATCTTCCAGGCAGAGAGAGTGAGCTCTGGCTTTTGTGGCTACCTTTTAACCTATTAATTATTCTGGGGCCCCAGCTGTTATTAGTTACTCCACCAATGGTGGGGGTCAATGGTGAGGCCTGTTTAGAATCTGCAGGGCCAAGGGGAGGTCCTGGAAGGAGAAACTGGTACCTCAAGTCTAAATTTAAGGTCTCAGTGAGGTCTTTGCAGCAATGTTCTCCATCAGCCATGTTGTGACATCTCCTTGCTTCCCTGGATACCCTGCCTCAACTCCCCCCCCCGAGAGTTTATGCCCTTATTCTTAAGGGGGTGATGAAGGGCAATGGTCCTTCTGTAGTTACTTCCTGTTGTTTAGGGCAGTAGTCCCTACCTGACAGGGCATAAACATCTCTGGCTAGTCTACTGAGGTCAAGGAGAGATGGGTCCAACACTGTGGTTGGAACTGGCTGAAATCCCCACATGACTAATATCTTGTTCTGGAAGGCATTGATTCTGGAAGAAATAAACTTGGTTATAATTTTGAAGATTCATGACCTCACTAAAAGGATAAAGAAGATGGTGGTAAGTGGGCCCCAAAAGTGGGCCAGCCATGACATACTGGACCATGAGAATGAGAAAAGACAGAGGCCTCCAGGGGCTGCATCCCACTGAGGTTGGTGGGCTTCATCTTGCAGATTTTGAATGCTTTCTAGGACTAATACAGAGCAATTTACATAGAAACAGCCTTTTTCCTTGAGAAACAGGCATGCCCTCCCCACCCTCCACCCCTGTGCTGCTGTTAGCAAGTTTAGAGCCCTGTGACTTTGCAGTACCACTACAGCAAGAGTTTCTGTCTTAGGACTTCTAAGACATGGCTAATTCCTTCTATTCTGTTGGTTAACTCCAGGGAGAGGTGGTGGTAGACCTGCTGGGTTTGGGTATAAATAGCCAACCCCAGTTCCCACAGCATTGGTTATGCTTTGGATAGCTAGGAGAGGTAGGAAGAGAGCCACTGCCCTAGACATAAACTCACAAAGACAGAGTAGGCAACAAGACAGGCATATGGCAAGCAAAATAAAGTACTTGAGTGAGCCATTCTTTTGTCTTAT
Organism: Chaetophractus vellerosus; assembly: GCA_004027955.1. Lineage (NCBI taxonomy): Eukaryota > Metazoa > Chordata > Mammalia > Cingulata > Chlamyphoridae > Chaetophractus > Chaetophractus vellerosus. The sequence continues at coordinate 9,103 of PVKH010010150.1, read as the reverse complement.
AGGCACATTCATTAATTACCTAGAAAATGAATTAAATTTTCTAGGAATTTTAATTACCTAGAAAATGAATTAAATTTTCTAGAAATTTTAACATGTTCAATATCCCTCTGCACATAATGTCGAATAGAAAAGATATCACTATAATCATCAGCTATATATTTAGAATAGCAGAGATATAGGTACAGGACTTAATACTAACCAATGCACTAATTAATGCATAAGTTTCTCTTCGAGCTGCAATTAATAGATCTAAGCTCCATGTTTGCAATACCATACATGTTATCTTTCCTTTGGAGTAGGCCAAATTGCCAATTGTGTTTAAGTTCTACTCACAGTACCCTGGTAATTGTTGTTCCACTTGTTTTGTCCTTCACACAGCCAGCATGCTGCAGCACAGTTGATCCTAGAGAGACTAGAAAGGTAAGGCTCCACTGTTTCACTGGCCTGGTGCATAGTGTCCTTCAGGTCAATGAAACAGAGCCAGTCTTTGGGCAATGTCCACTGAACATCTGGACATATTGAGCTATTGCCAGCTGCTGAGGAGTCTGAAACTGCAATGTACTCTCCATCCACTTCAGGAGCACAACCAGAGATGTAGTAGAAACATTTATTGTTTTAGGGGTCAGTGACCAACCTAGCCAATAACTCAAATGGAGCGACAAAATGCAGTGTATTGAAGGCCTGGTTTGAATGTACTAGGGAGTTTTACAATAGTGGAACATATCAAATAAACTTAAAATATTTTAGTACTTTGCTTTTTTTACTTTTACACCTTTACCATGATTACATTAACAGGTATTTTACTTAAGTGGCACAGGAAAAACTACTTTCTCCACTATTTTATGAAAACTGAAGATTCCAAATGGAATCAAAATTATCTTTCCTTACCACCACTTTAACATGCAGACTGAGGTGGTCTCTGACAGGTTTCCCCGTTATAAGTTACTTTTTGTTATTAATATTAATTTAGGTTTCTAATAATGATTTACTGGAATTTGCCATTTAAATGCTTCAATTTAGAAGATGATTTTATAAACCCTTTATAATTAACCACAACCACATAGATTGGTTACTTTATTTTAGAATAAGCTTATTAAATTATAATTGGAAACAATGAAGATTACTTTATCTATTAAGAAAGAGTAGGTATACATTTCCTTTTTAAACTAAATTTCATTAGACATGACCTTACACCTTTCATCTTAAAGATTTAATACATATAATGTTGATTTATTTTATTAGTATCCTATAAATCTAGGGAAATTACACTCAAGCTAAATAAAACTGAAGCCATCGTAGTTTTTACAAGGAATGTTCTTTTTCTTTCCTTTACAGGAGGCTAAATCCTCTTTTCTTAAATAGAATTTTAAAAACTGAATAATCTTAAAAGCATAGAGATTGCTAGGTTCTGGAATATATTATAATTGTTGAATTTGTTTAACCATAATTTAAAAAAGATCTTTCCATAGCTTTCAAGGACTTTTCCTTTACTTAATGAAATTTGGTAATAGAATTATTAATCACCCTTATTTTAAGGCTGTTAAAAGGTTTAAATTATGGAATTACAAAGCAAACTATGATTTTTAATTCCCCAGCCTAGAAGATAGTTTTAATCTGTTACATCTAGCAACCCCTCCCCTCCCCCACAGAGCTCTTGCAAAGAGGAGGCCCTGGGGTTGAATAGGTCAAAGAGCTTGGGAAAACCTTTTTCCCTTTCCCAACAGTTTCTATATTCAGATTTTTATACAACCTTTCCATTCTGCTTAGACTACTTTGGGGTCCAAGAATACTTACTCACATATATAAGTGTATATTTAATTTTACAATTTGAATAGATCTCTTTTAAGAATTTTTATTTGTTAATTTGATATTACCAACCCAATGTATGAAGATATACACTGAGCAAATAGGCACTCACAAATAGAGTTAGACACAAAAACACAACTCACTGATATTTTTTAAAAATTTTCATTCTTTTAAAAAGTTTACATTTGTGATTACAAAAAATAACATTTAAAAGATTTTTTTGAAGGTCATTTCTAATTAATCTGATGTGTAGTATGACCATGCAGTTTTGCACAAGAATTCTGTTCCTTTTAATTAGTGCCTTATAACCAAATTGTTCCCAATGCTTTAAAATATAATTTACAACAATTTCCTTTACTTTAGAGCTTTGTTTACTTCCCATTTTGACTTTGATAGACCTTGGATGAAAAACATTAATTCCAGTATATACTCACTGAGGTCATTGAAGCCTCAGGGAAACTGGTTTCTCTCAATGAATTGCTGCTTTTTGGGAACATCAACACTCAAGGTAGGAGGCCCCCCTCCCCAATCCTCAGCTGCTGCACTGGACCAACCTGAGGTTTATTTGTTAGTGAGCCCCATCCTCAGGCTTTCTCCTTCTTCACTTTGGAGAGGCCCAGAGATTATCCAGGGGGGGGAGGGTTGATCCTTGAGGTTGTTTGCTGGAATGTCACAGGACAATTAGTCTCTAGTGCAGAATGCCAGCCCCTGGGGTCATTTATGAGGTGAGCTCATTCATCCCCAGCTCCCAAGGTCTCTGTAAAGTAAGCAAAAGCATTTAAAGGACCCTAGCCACCCTCTTTCCTAAGGTCAGTGCAGCTTGGGTGTCTGGTCTGGGAACCAGACCCAGATGCCCCTAAGACCTCTAAGCCTTTGGGAAAACCCAAAGACATAAGGCTCCTGATCCCCAGAACATGGGGACAGTGAGCAGGGCTCCCAATTCCAGGACACTGGCACAGTGAGCAATCCATTGAACCAGGTCTAGTGGTGGGATGCCATCCAGACTGATGAATGCATTTAAATGTCCCCTAGGAAAATGAGCAATTAAACTGGGATGAAATGCCTATTCATAGTCCAAAATAAAGAGGCTAATCTTTTCCAGCTACACCATGTGTCTACGGAATGGTTCAGAGTGTGCTCTGTAAGGGACCCTGAATTCCAGTTAAATCTGTGTGAGAGAAGGAGAGGACAGAAAGATCTGAGGGCCAGAGAACACATGGCCATATCTCTTTAAAGGGATGAAGAAATGCACAAATATTAAAAGGCTTCTAAATATTCCTAGCTCCCTATTTCCTTGTAACACTCCCAACAATCCAGTGGGGGGAAAAAGCCCCCACAGGGCTTTGCTCCTTGCCAGAGGGTAACTAATTGGACACAGCCCCCCCAGGACAGCCCTAAGTTGCTTCTCATCTGAGGCAGGGCTTCTCTAGACCCCTTAGCTCCACACTTAGCAGCTGCCCAGGGATATTCCTGGAGGACCTAAGCTAAAGGGTCCTGTATGGGGTTTTTGCCATGGACAGACCCCAGGAGTTTTGCATCTAGGTGATTCTAAAGTCAAGTCTATCCCTAAGCAAAGTAAGTGTAAAATTCTCTCTTCTGTTCTAATCTGTGCTTGTTTTAACTTTGTTAGTCTGCTTATGCCTAGGGACCAATAAATCAGATTTGGGGTTTGCCTGTTATAAATTGGATAACAGTGAAAAATAACCTAAAAATGAGTCTTAGAACATCAATACTGTCTTGCAATTGAAATTGAGGTATAATTCACAAGTGGAATTAGTTCAACTGTGGGAAAAGAAGAAAAACTTAGCAAAGTTTTTATTATTAAAATTGTTTTAGCTGCGTAGTTAATAAACAGAAGTGCCCAAATTGTTTTAAAGTAGAAACTTACTAAAAACTCTAAGAGTTAAGATCATTATATAGAGGCATTTATATTATAAAACAGCAGAAAGATAACTTAAAAATTGTTGTAACTGGGTGGATTTAGCCTAAACTTCAACTATTATAATGGCAATCTTTGACTAATTTACCTTTGTTTATGGTTACTTCAGGTCTAACTTGTGCTTGTTATAATCATAATTACTAACAAAACTTACCTTTGATTATGGTTATTTTGCAACTAGCTTTGCCTAGCCCTTAGACTTCAGCTATTGTGATGATAATTACAAACTGAGTTTGCCTTTGTTTATGTTTACTTCAGGTCTAGCCTCACCCCTTGCCTTTGCTCATGGTTATTTCATGACAACTTCTGCCCCCTATGACTCAGTAGAAAGCAAACTTGAGACATCCCTGTCTCCTGCCCTTCCACTGGTATTAGTCACCCTGCTTTCTCTTCTGACTCCAGGTGTTTGCTACCTGGTGGAATTATTGACCCTCATGGTTGAAGTCTACTCTTCCAGTCCAGCAGCCAATTACTGGGAGTGAGGGCCCCCACCTACAGTGTTCCTAAAATGTAGCATTTCATGAGAAAAACTGGTTTCCCTGAGACTTCAATAACCTCAATGAGTATACACTGCAATTAGTCTTGCTCATTCAAGATCTGTCAAAATGGGAAATAAGCAAAGCTCGGAAGTAAAGAATTTTTTAAACTAGAATTATTATCAATGTATGCTTGTATATGCTTTAACAGTACATTCAGTTTAGGGTTTAACAAAGCTTACTATTTTAATAGTGTTAAATAATTGCTGGCATTATCAAAGTATCTACTACCAGAAAATATTTTTCCTTTATTAACATTTAGATGCATTACTATAATCAGAGCTACATCCTATATTTTATGGCAATAGGCCTATTGAATATAACTAAGCACTATGCATTGATTTCTATCAGGATATCCAGTTTGTAGCATATGGTTCTATAATTGAATATCTAGATAAATGATTCCCATAAATATGGATCTTTATGAAAAAGAAGGCAATGTCACATCCCTCAAATAAGACAAAACAAAAACAAAAACAAAAACAAAAACAAAACAACCCTGTGACTTCTAGCAGGTATTAGCAGACCACTATGCTTATTTTCTTTTGTTTTTTAATCCTCAAGACATATAAAAGAGCAAGTGATTGTAGCAACCTGGCAAACTTAATCAATACTCAATGGACCATGCATTTTAGTGCACAAATTAAAAACTACTGGCAGTAACAGAAAACCATGACATAAAGGGAGCAAATACACTAAAGCAAAACAAAAACATAAGGACAAAATCTAAAGCATTCACAGATAATATTTGTCAGTCATTTCCACTTATTTCTTTTTAAGATAAGTCAATTAATGACTCTTATTTTTCATTTCAATCTCCCTAGAGAAGGCTTGAATCAAAGGTCTTTTGAAAAGGTGTGGAGGTTAGAAGTCATTTCCTGACTATGATCTCACTTTGCCTAGCACTCTTTATCTCTCCAGTTAGTAGTAATCATATGAGTTGATTACAAAATTATTCAGATTTATCTTGAAAAATAGAAGAATAAATTATTTCTCTAGAGAAATCAAGCAAATAATTCCCATTTAGGTACAGGTATTTATATACAAATACATTATTTTGTCATTTTTTAAATTCACTCTACTGAAATTAAAATAATTGCATTTCATAATTTTGTATCATTTACTTTAGGTAATCAATTATTCCATTTTCATGGCTTTCTTATCTAGCTCTATGTGTTTTCAGCCTAGTTTCTATAGCATGATTAAAATGTAATGTATGTGTAACCTACCAACCACAATAATGTGCACATAAAGTGTCTGTAAGGAAAGCATATTGACCTGTCTAATTTGATATTAATCATACCTGTTACTTCTTCTTTGCAAAGAAAAATGTATCATGTAAACATGTAATGCTTCACTTGATCTATTTTCTTTATCACCATGAGAATTAGAGACCCCAGGAATATTATACATCTTGATATTAAAAAGAGAACACTAAAGAAACACCCCAGCCTATTCACAACTCAAGTTAATGATTGTTTCAAACCTGTATAAAAGCTGTAAGAAAACCCCTCAACAGGGAGGCTAATTTGAGATTGGTTAGATCTCCTGTCTTCTACTCGCCCATTCCTTCCTAGCCTAGGTTTAGTGTGTCTATTATGTTATTCCAAGCATTAAGCTCACAGATCCTTCTGATCATTGTCATTTCTGGACAATATTTTTCAAGAAAGTGATTCCGTTTTAAAATAAATGTGTAGATGTTGGAAGACAACTCTGAGCTAAGCCTGTCCAAAAGCATATAGTCATACCAGCAAATAAAACAGTCTGGCCCTATGGGGTTTAAGAGCCAATTCAGAAGAGAAAATTTAAAAGGAAAAAAAAATGCAAGGTTACTTGTTACATGATCTAGATTTATTTCATTTTTGGAGAGAGAAAATCTCTCATAGAAATACCAATATTTTGAATGAAGAATAGCACCGAAGTTTCTTTATTGAGCAACTGTGTGACAGGTAATTTCATTCAATCTGGTTTGGATTATTATAGAAGAGCAAGATTTTCAAAAGGTGATGAATCCATCTAAGTTATTGAAGATAAAACAATGAGAATCTTAGTGCAGAATATATTTTCAGGTCTGGAACTCAGAAGTGATATTTGGTCAGGAACATGTAAGTTCTATAACCATAGATGATAAACAAGTCAAAGGAATGGAAGGTATTGCCTAGGTAGAAATATAGAAATAAAGGGAGGACTGGGAATATATTCTAAAGAGTTTTTACACTTAATATTTCAGAAATAGCTTAAAAATATGTAATGTGGGGTTAGAAAAAATCCAAGAAAGTGTTGTGACCTAGGAGACCAGGACAGAAATGGATGATAGAAGGAAGAAATCAGGGAATTTGTTGAGGAATCTTGTAAGGTGAAGATGCTTTCGGTAGTTTCATTGAGATGGAAGTAAGGAGCTTGTCAAGGGTAGTTCATGTAAGTACAGAAGGTGTAAGCCATATGAGAGTACACTTATGAGTGAGCAGGAGGTGAGGATAAACCCACTAATTGCAGCTCACTGAAAAAAGGTGGCCTCAATTGGCAAGAGAATTGAATAACTGGAGAAGTAAAAATCACATACCAATAAAATTTAAATATTTTAAGAGAGTTGTTTGATAGAATCAATATATGAAAATTGACAGTATTTATAAACGGCAATGGGGGGAGGCCAGGTCATATCTCATAGTTTGGGGAACTCCCAAGGAAGCAAAAAATAAGAGGGGACCTTGAGGTCTAGTCAATTCTGAGGCAAGTTCCACAGAAAAGCCACATTTTGCCCTTCTCCCAAAGTTCTGTGCTGTTCAGCTTATTTATCTATGGTAAAATGTAATCTCTATTTGTATTTCCTTTGTATAGGGAAAAATTTAATAAATCCAACGAGTGATCCATTCCAGGAAGTCAACTCTGATTGAAGAGATGGCAGATATCAAATTTAATCAAGGTTTCATTCAGTGAGATGCATTCTGTTCACCTTGGTTGGATTGACAAGATAATTAAGAAGTTGAAATTCTCTTTTGATGTTGGAAAATGAAGAGGTAAGTCCATTGAGAAGGATGATTAAAGGCTACTTTATTAATTAATCCAATAAATACTTTATAGTTCATTCTTTGTAACAGGAAATATTCAAAGTCCTGGAGATACAACAGGGAACCAGATATGCGGGTTCTATATGGACAAAGAGCTTGAGTTCTGGAGGAAGACTGGGATTAAAATCAAGCGAAACATTTTGGGAAAATGGTGTCAAGAGTAGGCAGGGAGGGCTAAGTTCTCTCACACAAACAATGGACAAAGAGCCAAAGTTGTCTGAGGGACCTGATTTAGGGGTCAGCAGATGAGGACAGTGCTACAAAACTCCCAAGGGGTTGAGTAGCAAATAGAAGAACAACACAAAACAACAAACATGAGTTACCAATCCTCACAGTGTCTGGGAAAGTCTCCTTTCCCATACCTCAAGTGTATTAAGCTGGGGTAAAACCCCAGGCTCTCTGCAGCCAACTGAGAGGGGAACAGATGTCTTTCTCCCTTTAAGCTGTTAAAAGGGAAAAAGGAGGAGGAGTTGGGGGTCTTCCCTTCAGTGAATTCTGCCAGCAAAGCCTGCTTTGAATTTCAGCTCTGGCCAGACCAAAATAGAGGAAAGTGGAGAGTGAAACACCTCTGTAAATAGGCACACTGATGAGGGCCATCTGCTGGCAGATCTGGAAATTGCATTAACAAAACTGCTTTTGGGTTTCTTTGTACTCCTGGGAGAAAATATGTACACCATGAGTGAGTCACTGGCATGATTTTGATAACCTAAGCTGGGAAGCTTTAAAGACTAGAAGAAATTGAACCACATATCAAAGAAGAGCTGTGAAATTGAAAAAAAAAAAAAAAGACAAAACAGAATAAATTGTTAGAGTACCATTAGGGGGGATTAAGATTTTAGAAAGTTCTAAGTATCCCTTTCATTATGTTTCCAACAAGTATCTGGAAAAGAATACCAAATTAATGAATACTCAAGGCTAAGAAAATATTATAGGACAATACAATCAGAAAAGATTTTCAGACATGCAATATGAGAAATAAAGAAGTTGTGATGTCAGGGAGGTAAAAAAAAGAGGGGGGAAGATGATGACAGACTAACAGGCAGAGCTGAATGCTCTCACAAAAACAACAGAGAAAGAGCCAAAAGCTGTCCAAGGGACTTGATTTGTGTGCCTGCAGGACAGTGCTATACAACTTCCAGAAGGGTAAGGGACAGAGAGAAGCAGTAGAAATAAAAAAACATGAGTTCCCATGCCCCGTCATGGGTGGAAAGAACTCCCCCCCACCCCAATATATTAAACTGGGGTAAAACCCCTGGATCACTGCAGCCAACTGAGAGAGGAACAGATATCTTTCTTCCTGTAAGCTGTTTCAAGGGAAAGAGGAGGGGAGGTTGTAGTGATTTTCTTCAGTGATTTCAGTCAGCAGAGCCAACTTTGAACCTCTAATCTGGAGATCCAGCAGAGGAATACAGGAATGTGGAGACTGAAAAACCTCTGTGGATAGGTGCACCGACTAGTGCCTTCTGCTGGCTGGACTGGAAATTGCATGGACAAAAACTGTTCACACTCTCTGTATCCAATGCCTCAGAGAAAAGCTGCTCTTCACTAGTGAGTTCCTGGCCTGATTTTGATCACTTGAGCTGGGAAATCTTAAAGACTGAGAATAAGTTGAACCAAATATCAAAGAAGAGCTGTGAAAAAAACTAAACAATAGACAAGGGAAAAAAATAGCCAGAGTAAAGTCACCAACGTATTCAGATTCCTAGACATCAACAAAAAATTACAAGCCATAACAGGAAACAGGAAGAGATGGC
>PVKH010010149.1:0-18414 GCA_004027955.1 Chaetophractus vellerosus | reverse complement strand
GAGAGAGAGAGAGAGAGAGAGAGAGAGAGAGAGAGAGAGAGAGAGAGAGAGAGAGAGAGAGAGAGAGTGATATCATAGGCTTTTATTTCTTTAGGATAAATATGTAGGAGTGGGATTGATAAGTCATATGATACATGTAGGTTTTTTGCTTTTTTATTATATATATATATATTTAGGATACATTGATTACATAAAAAATTTTAGGAATACCCATATGCCAGCCTCCCACACCTCCCACAACCTCCCACATATATATCCTTCAACAGTGTGGCATAATGCCTGCAACAGACATACACACTTTGGGGCCCTGCCATCAAGCACGGATCACAGTTCAGACTGTAGACCACCCTCTCTCCCACACAGTTCTGCATGATACATGATGATATAAAACAGCCTATATCCTCCATTGCAACATCACCCATGACAATTCCAAGTCCCAAAAAAACCCATATTACAATTGCCCTTTCCTCTCCCTGCCCCCAAAGTGTCCAGTGACCCTGGCTCCACATAATTTTGTAATTCCTTCCATTGCATGTATCACAAGTCTATAACAGGACACCAACAAGTCCTTTCCAGTCCACAGGTCCTCTCCCAATCCCAAGGAGCCTGAGATGGTGATGTCCCCTTCACCATCAAGTGAGGGGGAGCTTACCTCCTGTGGATATGATGGAAGAGTTGATCTGCCTGCAGCTGCAGGTTCTCTACATTCCCCAGGATACTCATTGTCAATCATCATCTCCCCACTAGGTGTCCTGAGTGAGTCCATTGAGTTGTAGAATAGGAGTTGCAGGTCCACAGAGCCTCTGGACCCGGTTGGCACATGGACAGTGCATAGGCTCTGGTCTCTGGAAGTACACCTAAAACTTTGGCATCAAACATAGGTTTGAATAGAAGAGACCAATGGACCATGAGCAGTGAAGACATATTTTGGTCAGTCTCTGTCACTCTCAGGAGCAAGGGTTCCAAATTAAGGTCCACTGGTAATGCACAAAACTCTGGGGCTATCTGCCCTAATATAGGACCTGGATAAATCCAAAGCCCTCAGAAGGCCTTCTATCTGGGGTGATATCCATATTGGAAGCCTAGGAGGTCCTACTTGGGGTGTGCATAAGTGTTACCTCTGGGTTGGTCTCCTGACTCTCTTTGAAGTCTCTTAGCCCTATGAATTCATTTGTCTTTAACATTTCCCCCTTTTATTGGAGTCTTTTTCCAGTCATTCTACCCATTGGCATTTGTTAGCAATTCCTCCTTGCCAGGGAGGCTCATCCCTGGGCTGGGAGTCATGTCCCTTGCTGGGATGAAGGTAATGCATTCATATGCTGAGTTTGGCTTAGAGAGAGGCCACATTTAAGCAACAAGGAGGTTCTCCAGAGGCAACTCTTAGGCACCCCTTAACACTAGGCTATTTCAATTTCAACAGCAATGACTCATGAGGCTAGTCATCAATAACAAGGGCCCATCAATGGATCATCCTCCTTTTTGGCCCTTATATTTAGATCTTTGATCCATTTTGATTTAATTTTTATACAAGTCATGAGATAGTTTTCCTCTCATTCTTTTGGTTATGGATATCCAATTCTCCAAACACCGTTTGTTGACAAGGCCATTCTCTCCCAGTTGAGTGGGCTTGGTGGCCTTGTCAAATATCAGATGACTGTATGTGTGAGATCTATATCAGAATTCTCAATTCAGTTCCATTAGTATGTCTGTTCTTGTAACAATACCATGTAGTTTTGACTACCCTAGCTGTGTAGTATGTTTTAAAGTCAGGTAGTGTGATTCCTTTGATTTTGTTTTTCTTTTTTTTCAATATGTCTTTGGCTATTCAGAGCCTCTTGCCCTTCCAAATATATTTCATAGTTAGTTTTTCCAATTCAGCAATATCTGCTGTGGTAACTTTTATTGGAATTGTGTTAAATCTGTAAATCAGTTTGTGTAGGATAGATGTCTTAATGATGTTCAGTCTTCCTATCCATGAACAGGGGATATGCTCCCATTTATTTAGGTCTACTTTGATTTCCTTTAACAATATTTTATAGTTTTCCACATACAAGTCTTTTACAACTTTAGTTAAGCTTATTCATGGTATTTGATTCTTTAAGATGCTATTGGAAATGGAATTCTTTTCTTCAATTCCTCCTTAGATTGCTCATTATTGGTGCATGGAAATGTGACTGATTTTTGCACATTGATCTTATATCCTGCCACTTTACTACACTCATTTATAAGCTCTAGAAGTTTTGTGGTTGAATTCTCAGGGCATTCTATGTATAAGATCAAGCCATATTCATATAGTACAATTTTTGCTCCTTTCTTTCCAATTTGGATGTCTTTTTTTTTAGTTACATATCCCCACCCTTTTTGCTTGCTCTTGCTGTGTGTCCATTCTTCTGTGTTTTTCTATGTCTGCTTCTTGTCTCCCCCCATCTTTGTGGTGACGGGCTGAGTCGGCCCTTCATGGAGGTGGTTCGCTCTATTCGTGGGTGGCTCCATTCCGTTTTCATGGGCCGCTCCACTCCATGTTTTGTGGGCTTCCCAGCTTCCGTGCTTCACAGGCCACCGCTCCATGTTTCACAGGTGATTTTCCCATGCATGTGGGGGCTCTGCCCTGCCTGTGGTGGCTTTTTGCCTTGCCCATGGCAGCTTTGCCCCACCCATGGTGGTTTGCCTTTCTCAAGGCTGTCTGCCTGCTCAGAGAAGTCCCCAAAAACTGAACCCGGGGCCTCCCATGTGGTATACCAGTGCTCTTATCCACTGAGCTATCTAGCTGGCCCCTTGGATGTCTTTTATATCTTTTTATTGCATAAGTCCCTGAGGAAGTACTTCTAATGCAATATTAAATAAGACTGGTGAATGGGCATCCTTGTCTTGTTCCAGATTTTAAAGGGAAAATTTTAGCATTTCACCATTGAATAATATGTTTGTTGTGGGTTTTTCCTACATACCTGTATTAGTCAGCCACAGGAGTGCTTCACAATATATACCAAAAATTGATCAGTCTTTATAAAGGGTATTTATTTGGGGTAGAAGCTTATAGTTACCAGGCCACAAAGCATAAGTTTCTTCTCTCACCAAAGTCCACATGTTGGAGCAAGACAGCTGCTGATGTCTGCAAGGGCTCAGGCCTTTGGGTTCCTCTCCCACCAGGGCTGCATTTCTGTTTCCTCCACAAGTTCAGCTGTAGTCCATGAGGCTCTCCATGCTTTGCATCTCTCCACAAGGCCAGCTGTAGACTATCAGGCAAACGGCTCACTTGTCTTCTCCTGGAGTGCTCCTCTCCAACATCAGAACTGCTTCTCAAAAATCTGCTTCTCAAATCTGCTGCCTTGCCTTTATACTTGAGACCACACCCACTGAGGGGCAGGGCTCAATGCCCTCCTGACATGGCCCAGTTAACACCCTAATCATAAACCAATCATACTCAGATGAACAGATCAGTTTACAAGCATGATTCAACTTATATTTTTGGAATTCATAATTAGATAAAACTCTCAAACCATTACAATACCCTTTATCATGTTGAGGAAGTTTCCTTCTATTCCTATCTTTTGAAGTGTTTTTATCAGGAAAGGGGCTGTATTTTGTTGAATACTTTTTCTGCATCAATAGAGATGATCACTTGTTCTTTTTATTTCATTTTGTTAATGTTGGGAATTACTTGATTGATTTTCTTATTTTGAACCATCCTTTCATACCAGGTATGAAATCCAATTGGTCATGATATATAATTTATTTGCTGTGTTGTGGAATATGATTAGCAAGTATTTTGTTAAGGATTTTAGCATCTAGGTTCATTAAAGAGATTGGTCTATAGATTTTCTTTCATATGGAATCTTTGTGTGACTTTGTAATTATGGTAATGTTGACATCACAGAAAGAATTTGGCAATGTTCCCTCCACTTCTATTTCTTGGAATATTTAAACTAGGATTGATGTTAGTTCTTACCAGAATGTTTGGTAGTATTCACCTGTGAAACCATCTTTTCCTGGGCTCTTCTTAGTTGGGAGGATTTTGATGACTAATTCAATCCCATTATTTGTGATTGGTCTGTTAAGTTCATCAATTTCTTCTTTCATCAATGTAGGCAGCTGTGTGTTTCTAGGAATTTGTCCATTTCATCTAAGTTATCCATCTTTTTGACATACAAGTTTTCAACAAATTCTCTTATGATACTCTTTATTTCTGTGGTGTCATTGGTGATAACTTCTTCCTCATTTCTTATTTTAAGTATATGCATTCTCTTTCTTTTTTCTTTATTAGTCTAGCCAAGAATTAGTCAATTTTATTAAGCTTCTCAAAGGACCAGGTTTTGGTATTATTAATTTTTTCTAGTGCTTTCTTATTTTCAATTTCATTTTGCTCTGCTCTAATCTTATTTCCTTTTTTTCTACTTGCTTTGGGATTAATTGGTTGTTCATTTTCTAATTCCTCCAGGTGTGAAGTCAGGTCTTTGATTTTAGCTCTTTCTTCTTTTGTAATATCTGCATTTATGGCTATGAATCAAAAGATGGAAAAGAAAAAAGTAAACAAGAAACAAGTTAAAAGAAAAAATAGAATGAGATAAAAGGCCTGGATGATGAGAAGAGAGGAAAAGAGAAGGGAAAAAAGAGAAAGAAATTTAAAAAATGAAGGCCAAAGAAAATGAATTATAATGAAAGAAAAATAACAGAAAACAGAAGATAAAAACTGAAGGGAAGAAAAGAAAAAAACTAAGTGGAAAATAAGTAAAAGAACAAAGGAAACAAGGAAAAGGAAAAGGCAACAAACAAGAACAAAACAACCAAAAAAAAAAAAAAAACCTAGGAGAAACAGCTTTCCCTGTTAAGCCCCTAAGGAGCTTCTCATGATGCCATTGCTCATCAATCAATCAACCTTCAGCCTGCATTCTTCAGGTGATGTACTGAGATTTATTGAATAAAATAAAGAAAATAAATGGAAAAAAAAGAAAAAGAAAAAAGAACCAATAAAAATAAAAAATAACAGTTCCAAGAAAGCCTAAAATAAACAAAAATAAATCTGTCTATATGTTCCTTGTCATAAGGAGCCTTCTGGGTTCCTGATAACCCAGTGGGCCACTCTCTGGAGCAATCCTTTAAGGAGAAGCAGGAATCAAACTAGGGACCTCATTTATGCAAGGTAGGAATTCTTCCACAGAGCCATACCAGCTCCACAGCTTAAGGAGTCTTCTGAAAGCTTATCTGAGTCTTTCTGCCTCAATCCCCTTGTGCAAATTATGCTTCTAATAGTTTGCCAGATGGTTAGTCACCTCTCTCTGCCCCTCTCTGCCTTAGTTGCTCTTTCTCCTAGTGCAGCTGGATGTGATAACGTGTCTGCGAAGATCCCCCTCCCCTCTCCCCATGGCTGCCTCCATGATGTTTGGGGTCCCTTCTGAGAGTCAAAGGGGCCTCAGCTGGCCAAACTCAGAAAAAAGAAAGCACCCTCCATACTCTGCCAGACCCTCTTCTTCCCAGGGAAGCTCCTTCCCACTCAGTTGGTTATAGTGAGTCAGGGGCTTTACTGAGGCTATTTGCCTTGAGGGTGGGGTATATGTACTGCTTTCCAATGACAGGAGCAAGTAACTCATGGTTTTCCTTTGGCTTCTTTATCTCTCTAGGTCCCTCTTGGATGATGCATAGCCCTTTCCCATTCTATATATCTCCAAAGCAGCTCCCTTAGATAGTTTTTTGCCCTTTCTCCATTCTTTTTTGTGAGAGAGTTGGACTGTGTCTACCTACTTTGATGCCATTTTCCCAGAAGCACTCCAAAGAAACTTATTCTGACAATTAAAGCAAAAGATAAATATGGAAAGGATGCAGTGAGTTTCATACATAGACAAAAATAAGCTGAGGCACCAGACCCTGGAATGTACAGAAGCTTGAGGTAATGAGTTCAAAGTCAAGAATTTAGGAGTTGATAAAGAAAAATATTTGGCCATTAGATGGAAAGCATCTTTGATATCTTGTTGTAGGAGGTGGTTTCTTAGACCTTACACCTAAAACACAAGCAATGAAAGAAAATATAGGTAAGTGGGGTCTCATAAAAATTCAAGATGTTTATACTTCAAAGGACTTCATCAAGAGGTGAAAGACAGCCCACTCAGTGGAAGAAAATATTTGAAAACCACATATCAGATAAAGGTGTCATAGTCATCACATCTAAAGAGATCCTACTAAATCAAAGATAAGAAGACAAATGCCTAACATAGAAATGGGAAAAAGACTTCAATAGACATTTTCCAAAAGAAGAAATACAAATGGCCGAAAAGCACATGGAAAAAAATCAACAACACTAGTAAGGAAATGCAAATCAAATCCATAACAAGATATCAGTTCACATCTATTAGAATGGTCATTAATAGAAAAATGAAAGTTATAAATGCTGGAGAGGATGTGAGAAAATAAGAATGCTTCTTCACTGTTGGTGGGAATATAGACTGATATAGCTGCTTGGAAGACTGGTTGTTTCTTGGAAGTTAAATATAGATCTGCCATATGATCTGGCAATCCCATTCCTAAGTATATACTCAGAAAAACTGAAAGCAGGGACAGAAATAGTCTTTTGTGCACTGATGTTCAAAGCAGCATTATTCATAATTCCCAAATATTTAAACAACCCAGATGTTCATCAACCGATGAATGAAAAAACAAAAGTTGATATATGCATATGGGGGTGCATGTGACAACATGGATGAGCCTTGAGGACAATATATTGAGTGAAATAAGTGGGACACAAAAGGACACATATTGTATAATCTAACTAATATGAACTAAATATAAAAGCCAATTCATGGAGTTAATAGCTAAATTATAGGTCATTAGAAGATAGAATGAGGATAGAGAATGGGAAGCTGGGGCTTAATTTGTGCAAATTTTGTAATAAGATTGTAAATGTTTGGAAATGTATAGAAGTGATGATAGCACATTATAGTGAATTTAATTAACAGTATTAACATGTGGGTATGATTGTGGTTGGAAGGGAAACTTAGGATCATGTATGCTACTAGAAGTATTTAATTTGGTACTGGATAGCACCATGAGTCTTGTTGTAGCTGATGAGTGTGGTCAGTAGTACAAATATAAGAACATTCTTCAATGAATCAGAACAAATGTACATTAATATTACAAGGTGTTAGTAATAGGGTGGTATTTGGGGTAAAATACACCTAAAGCAAGCTATAAACTGTAGTGAATAATAATATACTAATATTTATCCATCAATTGAAAAAAATAATGCTATGAGAAAGAAACCAGGTACAAATAACTACATATTGTTTGACCTTATATATATTTATATAAAATATAAAAATAAATTAATTTATAGAGACTGCTAGATTCACAGCTGTTCTGCTAAGGAGGAGGCAGAAACTCAGAATACTAACTGAAAGAGAGCTTTATTTAGCTAAATGGGTAATATTTGTAAGAATTTAGATTAAGAAATCACAATAATTGAGTAAATAATATAACAGAGAAATGAGTTAATTAGATAACAGAGGAAAGATGAAAGTATATGTACAATCAATAACCAAAGATGAGCAATTTATGTCCCAAATTAATAAGCAGTCAAATAATCACAACTATTGATTACCCACAATATAATGCACTAAACCAATTAAATAGTACAAAAGAGAGAGAGAGTGTTTACAAACACTCACCAAACTGAGGAAAAATTCAACATCTGGTCTTTCACAAGGCTAGGAAGTCTCATTCAACAGACAACCAGAGTCCTGATTAGTAACAACACCTAGGTACAGTGTACTATTAATAGTAACAGTTACTCCCAGGGTACAATACAACACCAGGCTCTGGGTAAAATTAAACGCCAGGCCTTGGGTACAATACAACACCAGGTAGAGCATCCTGTCCTGGGTGAGATTCCCACAGGCAGTTTTGGGGCTGCCCCTTTTAAGGGATTTTGAATCTCAGAACTCTTGTCAATCTTGTGCTTGGGAAAGTTTTGACATAGCTATCTGTGTGCCTACAGGCATGGCCTTCAAGCACATCTTCCCACCAACCAGACCCCAGGTAACATTTCTTGGTGCCTGTGGGAAGAAGACTCCAGACACCTGCACATTCTTTGCTGTTGGTTCAGAATTCTTAACCCATTCCTTACTTACTTTTATATTTTTATATCAGCAGTTTTGTACAGAAGGGGAAGGATACATAGATTGAAAGGTGACTACTAAGGTGTAGGTGTTTTTTCTTTTTGGTATAATGAATATGTTATAAAATTGATTGCAGTAGTAAATGCACAATCCTGTGATTATACCAAAAGCCATTGAATGTACACTTTAGATGGATTGTATCAAATGTGAATATATCTTTGTAAAACTGTTTTTAAAATAAAATAATTACATACCATAATCAAGTGAGATTTATCCCACTAATGTGAGTGTGGTTCAACATGGCACTGTCTTTCAAAGGAGGGAGGGAATCATTACCAGAAAAGAGAACTCCTGTCACAAATTACTGCAATACAATAGCATTTCTCCCACCCCCAGTTAGTTGGAGGTGTTCAAACCCAAAGTCAAACTTGTCAAAGAGCAAACTTGTCACTGGTCTTGTCTCTCTATTTGGAAGCCAGACAGGAAAACACCACACATGGAGAACAAGATACCCAAGCATTCCAAATCTTTCCTTTGGGGAATCCAGCATGGATATGTGAGTTTTGGTGGTCTGAATAACCAATCTCAGAACTCCTAGCCTGTCTCTGATGTCAGGTATATGTGCCTTACTTCCTCAGCTTCCCTGCAATCTGTGAGATGTACCCTAAACACAGTACATTTGTGTCACTAGGAAGAAGCACCCCTCATGGTAAGTACAAATACCCCACTTATATGGTAACTACTGTGAATTGTGTGTGTGTGACATGTAATGGGGGAGGCAGACCAAAAGACAAAATTTTATAGTTGGGAATTCTAGCCAAATACCATCTCTTGCAGATGGTGATCTCTCCCAGTGATCATGACAGAAACTTCACAGAACATCCAACTTCCTTTGTTCCAAAGGAATAGTAAGTTCAGAGCTGTCTTTTAGGTCTTTAAGTGGACTTGACACCAGGTAGTAATGACCTATGCAAAAGTGAGACCTCCCTTCTTCCCAAAGGGCTTTATCCATGCTTTGATTTACAGGTCTATCTCTTAAGAGTAAGCTGGGAACACTCTTCTAAAGTTGATCTATTCAAGATGGTAAGGACAGTTAAATACAAATTTCTAGATGAGTTGGTTATTTTCTTTCTGTAAAGGCCACATAGAAAATAGTCTAGATTTTTTGCTATGGCTAGTCTCTCCCATATACTTTCCTTTCTTAGCAAGTCTCTAAAAATACATGAATCATTCTTAGCTTGTGGTTGTTAAAAAGAAAAACAAAAAGGACAATGGTGGGAAACTGTAATGCAAGGTGATATCAAAGAAAGAAAATAAAAGGCCTATTTTCTTCCTTTCTTTACTTCTTCATAAAAGCTAAAGTGCACTGTGTCAAACCTCATGCTAAAATGACAAGCTCTGATGCTTTAGAAATGTCTGTGTGAAATTCTGAAACTGGCCTGGTTGAGATTGGTTCCCTTTGGTAGGCCTCTACCTTCTCCTCAGGGTCAAAATTCATGGTCTCTCCTTCTGATTCGGGGCTCCTTTTCTCATCTTCCTGAGGCAGAGTCAATGTAATGAGAGCAATGGAGCTGCTGAATCTCATCCCAGGCTGGGAATAGCTAGGAATTTAGACATATCTGCCTCAGTTTCTAAGGGCATAAAATGAAACTAGGAGACAAAATTCCTCTTCCAGAGACTCTTCTTACTCCAGATTTCCCAATCTTACAAATCGCCACCTAAGGGGTTGGCCTAGAAAAGGTAACTAATAAACTGAGACCTGAGCAGCTAACATTCCTAGTTTACTTTTTGCTACAAACAGGTTTCCTAGGGAAAGAGCAGGCCCCAACTTGGGGGCTCCTCAGCAGTGGCAGAGCCAACACATTTGGCTCCCACTCTTCTTTAACTTTCACTTCCTCCTTCCAAACTCATCAAGATCTTTTACGTTCTCTGAATTTTTCTTCTTTTTCTTTTCTTTGGGCCTCCCTTGCTCATGGTCTGACCTGTCATTGTAGTAACAGGAGACGTGACCACAGCCAGAGAATTTAGTCACTTCAATTCCCCCAAACTTGAAGACATAATTCCAGGGCTCCTCCAAAGGCATCTCTGCATAATCCATATCAAATTCCCAAACAGACACTGAATGTCACTTCCCTATTCTCAGGATGGAGCCTGGGAAGTTGGAGTTGACACCCAATGGCTTGGTACCCCTGTCCTGGTCTGCCAAAGAATTGTCAAGTGCTGTAGTCCCCCAGGCTTCCTTACTTCTAGTGCTTCCCACTCCTGTACTGCCATCTCCCACACCCAGACAGAACCCTACATGCCAAGGCCCAAGGCACCCATGGGCAACATAAGGACCTCACCAAGAGAGGTGCATGGCAGTAGCACAGGGGTACCCCAACCTCTGTCCCAAACCCCAACCCCCAGATAGCCTCAAGACACATGGTGGGTCTGACACAGCATACCAACCCTGTGCACCAGTTTCCCTGAGTCATGTGAGTTTGAATCTGGCTTAGGTGTGAGCATCTGGCTTAGGAAATACAGGGGAGTGGCCTCATTGGACAAGAGGACCAGAAGTGCTGCAACCCTGATCAGGGTTCAATCCAGGGAAGGGGCAAAAGGAAAGGGCTGTAGACTCAGGTTGGGAGGCCAGGGCATGCCCAACTGTGGCCAAGTCATCAGCCTCAGGTCTGGGCTTGAGATATGAGCCTCTGGCCATGGGATCCTCAAGAGCCACAAAGGGAGGGGGACTAGGGGAGGCAGGGGGTTTGACCCTTGCAAGGAGGATCAGGCTGAAGTGGAGGGTGGAGCCACCTGAACAGTGCCCCAGAAGCTCCCATGTCTGTCACTGAAATCCAGAGGGTATAGGGAGTGCCAGGAGATAGGGCATGATGTTTGGGCTCAGCTGGTAGGCAGGTCTGTCTTGGGTGGCTTGTCCATTGCACCCACAACTTGGCCAGGCCCTGGGAATTGTTCTTTTCCCCACCACACTTTTGAAGGTCAAAGATTCCTGCCCCACCACTGACAAGCAGTGGCCAAACCCCTCCAAGACAAGCATGACCCCTCTCTGACTCCCACCTTTGCTCAAGTCCTTCACTCTTCCTGCCCATTGTCACTTGCATGAAAAGCCCCTAGGAGGAAGGGTGGAACTTTAAGATACTTCCAGGCCCCCTGCTGTGTTTCAGTGGAGCAAATCCATGAGCCCTCCACACACACCTCCAAACCACACATACAACTCCAGGCTTTATTCTTATCATGGGGCAGCATCTCATCTCAGTCAGAAGTGTAGACAGGACTTCCAGTCTGTGAGGGCACACTCAGCTAAAATTTGTACTCCAGCTGTGTCCAGGAACCCTTTAAGACTACCAGAAAGTTGGGGGCTGAGCCAGAAGGGCAATGAGTGCTGGATGCCAAAACACCACCAGCCCATGTGGGCCACTGGGCCCCTTGGGGGTAACTAAGATCCCAACTTAAATCCATGAAGGCCTGGTCCAGCCACCTTTCTCTCAGTGCCCACCCAATATCCATATGGTTCTAGAAGTGCCCACCTTCTTCTTAGCCCTTTGTTTCCTACTTCCTCTCAAATTCAGGGAAAACTTTACTTCTGTCAACTTCTTCTTTTACTAAAAAGTCTCCCACTCTAAACACTTGCAGCTGTGAACATTTTGAGTGAGGGAGATGAACAGGGGAAATAGAAAGGGATATTTGATCCCTGAGGTCAAATTCTTCCATACCTAACCTTTCTGTTTTATTTAGTTTTAAGATTGGGCTGTGCTTGCTTTATATTGCACCTGGTGATAAGAACTGCTGAAAGAGATCTGATGGCCCACAGAAATAAGGAGTATCATAAGAGGATATTTTGAAAACTTGTATACCAACAAGATGGATAACTTAGAGGAAATGGAAAAATTCCTAGAAATACACAAGCAGCCTACATTGATGAAAGAAGAACTGTTGAACCCAGAAGACCAATCACAAATAACAAGATTGAATTAGTTATCAAAAAACTCCCAATTAAGAAGAACCCAGGACCGTATGTCTTCACAGGTGAACATTACCAAAAATACTGGAAAGAGCTAACAAAAGTCCTGCTTAAACTCTTCCAAAAAATAGAAGTGGAGGGAGCATTGTCTAACTCATTCTATGATGCCAACATCACCCTAATATCAAAGCCAAACAAAGATGCCACAATAAAGGAAAACTATAAACCAACATGGCCAATGAACTTAGATGCTAAAATCCCTCAACAAAATACTTGCCTATCATATTCAACAATACATCAAATGAATTACATACTATGACCAAGTAGGTTTCATCCCTTGTATGCAAGGATGGTTCAACATAAGAAAATCAATAAAAGTAATGTACCACATAAACAGAGAAAAAATCACATGAACATCTCTATTAATGCAGAAAAAACATTAGACAAAATACAGCTCCCTTACCTGATAAAAACACTTCAAAAGATAGTAATAGAAGGAAGCTTTCTCAATATGATAAGAGATAGATATGAAAACTCACAGCTAGCATCATAGTTAATGTTGAAATCCTAAAAGCTTTCCCTCTAAGATCTGGAATAAGACAATGATGCCTACTGTCACCTCTTTTATATAACATTATGTTGGAAATACTTGCTCAAGGACATAGGCAAGTAGAATATATAAAAGGCATGCAAGTTGAAAAAGAAGACGTACAAATTTCACCATTTGCAAATGACATGATCTTATACATAGAAAGCCCTGAGAAATTTACAAGAAAGCTTCTAGAGCTTATAAATGAATTCAATAAAGTGACAGGTTATAAGATCAATGTACAAAAATCAGTAGCCTTTCTGTACACTAATAATTAGCAACCTGACAAGGAAATCAAGAATAAAATCCCATTTACAATAACAAGTGAAGGAATCAAATTCCTAGGAATAAACTTATCTGAAGACTTAAATGACTTGTGTGCAAAAAACTACAGAACACTCTGAAAGGAAATCAAAGAAGATCTAAATGAATGGAAGACTATTCTCTGTTCATGGATAGGAAGGTTAATCATCATTAAGATGTCTATACTATCCTACCCATACTGATTTACATATTTAATGGAATCGCAATAAAAATTACCACAGCATTTTTTGCTTAATTAGAAAAGCTAACTATGGAATTTATTTGGAAGGGCAAGAGGCCCCAAATATCCAAAGACATATTGCAAAAGAAAAAGAAAATTGGAGGAATCACACTACCTGACTTTAAAACATACTACAAAGATACAGTTGTCAAAACTGTCTTGTATTGGCACAAGGGTAGACATACTGAAATATGGAACTGAATTGAGGGTTCTGATATAGATCCTCACATATACATTCAACTGATATTTGACAAGGCCACCAAGCCCACTCAACTGGGGGAGAATGGCCTCTTTAATAAATGGTGCTTGCAGAACTTGATATCCATATTCAAATAATTGAGAGAGGAGCACCATCTCACACCTTATACAAAAATTGATTCAAGATTTATCAAATATCTGAATATAACAGCCATAATATAAACCATTGACCATGGTTTGTAGCTATGTTTCAATATTTGTACATCAGTTGTAACAAATACACCATCACCATATAGAATGTTAATAAGGGAAGGAGAAAAAGGGAGAGGATGTTGCATATATGCAAGTCCCCTATATTTGGTACATGACTTTGCCGTAACCTAAAACTTCCTTGAAGACAAAATGAAATAAATGAAGACAAAATGATATGACAGTGATGAAAGGCAAAATGTCAAAAAATTTTAGCGTTTCATTTTTTTAATAATCCCAAATTTTAAAAAATATTTTTAATTTTTAATTTTTTTGTATTTTAATTCTTATTTTTAAAACTATCATTATTATTTCATTTTCTATTTAATTGTATTTGGCTATTTATTGGCTTCATTTTTGAAGAAGTTTTGGATCACAAAGGGGTTACAACTGTGCCAGGGTAAGATCAGTGGTGCAGGTATCAGTGATGGGGAATCCATAGGAAAAAGTTCACCTGGGAATACATATAAGGCATATAAATGTTTTCAAATGTTCATGGGGGATTGTCATGGTGGGTGAAGAGCCACACAATAACAGAAAGAATATTGGAGTCTCATCCTGAGGAGCTTTGCCACATTCCCTAATGGAACAGCAAGAATCCCTCAAGTACTTGGCAATGACTAGTGTAGGGGATGGTCCATTGATAGGCCCTTGATATTGATGAGTGTGCACATGAACCTTTACTTTTGAAATTGGAACTTAGCCTAGTATTAAAGAGTACCTAAGAGTTACCTCCTGAGGGCCTCCTTGTTGCTCAATTTTGGCCATTCTCTAAGCCAAACTCAGCATTATAAATTCAGTAACTTCCTCCCAGTTTGGGACATGACTCTCAGGGATGAACCTCCCTGGCACTGAGGGATGACTACCATGCACCAACCAGCAATGCAACTAGAGAAAGACCTTGACCAAAGGGGAAAAGGGTAAAGACAAATGAGTATATATGGATAAGAGACTTCAAAGTGAGTCAGGAGGTCATTCCAGAGGTAACACTTATGCACATCTCAGAAGAATCTCATTGCAAAATTAGATACTACCCCAAATAGTGGGGTTCCTGAAGGCTCTGGAGATACCCAGGCACTATTGTCAGCGCAGATAGCTCAGGAGCTTGGTGTATTTCCAGTGGGCCCTACATTGGAGTTTGTGTTCCTGAGTGTGACAGAGTTGGACTCAGTTGTGATTTCTCTACATATTGTTTTTCTTTCCCTTCTATTTGAACCTATAATTAGTGCTGGAGTTAGTAGTTCTACATCAAAGAGACTTTGGGATGTCCATGTGACAGCTGGGCCCTAGCCTCAGTGGAGTTGCAACACCTACTTTCCAGTTCATTGAACTCGCCCAGGACAACTAACAAGGAGGTGATGATGAACAGCAACCATACCAAGAACCAAGAGAGTACAAATGCAAGCAAGAGAGTCCCATCCATTAGCCATAAGGGATCAAAGCCCCCTCTCAATTAGAGGTGGAGTGGGCATCACCATCCCAGAATCCTCAGGAATGGAGAATGAACTATGGACTAGAGTGGACATACCAGTATTCTACCAAAGACTTGTGATTCTAGCAATGGAAGAAATTACATCATTGATGTGGAGACAGTGACCACCAGAGGTTCTGAGGGCAGGGAGAGGGAAAACAGGTGTAATACAGGGGCATTTTCAGGACTTGGGAAGTGTCCTCAATGATATTGAAAAGACAGATACAGGCCATTATATATCTTGCCATAACCTGCAGAATTTTGTGGGAAAGAGCATAAACTACAATGTAAACTATAATCCATGTTTAATGGAAATGCTTCAAAATGTGTACATCAATTGCAATGAATGTACCACACTAATGAAAGATGTTAATGTGGGAAATTTTGGGAGATGTGGGGAGCAGGGCATATGGGAATCCTCTACATTTTTTATGCAACATTAATGTAATTTAATTATCTTTTTAAAAATAAAAAAATTTAAGTACATAAAAAAATAAATATAAGAACTAAGACCATAAACATCTTGGAAAATAATTTAGAGAAGCATTTACAGGATCTTGTATTAGGAAATGCTTTCATGAACTTTACACCAAAGCATGAGCAATGAAAGAAAAAAATAGATAAACGGGACCTCCTTCAAATTAAAAACTTTCTCACCTCAAAGGAATTTGTTAAGTAAGTGAAAAGAAAGCCTACTCAATGGGGGAAATATTTGGTAACCATACATCTAATAGGGGCCTAATATCACACATATATAAAGAAATCCTACAACTCAAAAATAAAAACACAAACAGCCCATTTTAAAAAATGAGCAATTGACTTGAATATACACTTCTCCAGAGAAGAAATACAAATAGCTAAAAAGCACATGAAAAGATGCTCAACATCTCTAGCTATTAAGTAAATGCAAATCAAAACCTCAATGATATATCATCTTACACCCATTAGACTGCTAGCTATCAGAAAAGCAGATGACTACAAGTGGTGGAGGGGATATGGATGAATCAAAACTCTTATCCACTGCTGGTGGGGATGCAGAATGGTGTAGCCATTATGGAGAACATAGTCATGATTCCTCAGGAAGATAACTATGAAACTGCCAAATGATCCAGCAATCCCACTAGAGCATATACCCAGAAGAATTGAAAACAGAGACAAGAACAGATATATGCACACCAATGTTCATAGCAGCATTATTCACTATTGCCAAAAGTTGGAAACAACCCAAATTTACATCAAAAGTTGAATGGATCAGCAAACTCTGGTACATACATACAATGGAATATTACTCAGCTATAAGAGAGAATGTAGTATTAATTCATGAAATAGCGTGGATGAATCTTGAAGACCTTATGTTGAATGAAACAACCCAGACACCGAAGGACAAATATTACATGAACTCATAGATATGAATTAACCTAATTGAACAGACTCATGGAGATAGTCTGGAAGATAGGTTTACAGGAGACAGAAAGAGAATAGAGGGTTGTGAGCCAATGCCCATATGGGCAAAATCTATAAAAAGATGGAAAATAGTAGTTGTGCAGTGGATGGGCATGACAGTGATGTTATTGGGTTGGGCAGTGCTTGTCTGTGAGGGGGTAATGTGGGGGAGTGGGATGCTATACATGGAACTCCATGGAGCATTGGGGGAGGGAGCAGGTGAACTCTGGGTGTGTGCAGTTGAAATGACAATGTTGGGAATGTTCGTTTTGCAAATATGGCAGGGAAGGGTTACTGGCTTAGAGTGTTGGATGAGGGGCCATGTTGGACAGAGTGTATCTAGAGAGTGTGTGAGTGTTCATCTTGTCATAGTGCATTGTAGCAGTGGTGGGGACCTATACAATGAATGTGAAGTTGTTGGACTCCCATCCAGGGGAGTCATGCTATGTTCTCAAATAGAGGAGCAATAGTCTTTCAAGAGCATAGGCAGTGCCTAATAGGGGACGACAGGCCAGTATGTCAAGCCCTCAATGTTGTTGCAATTAACTATGAATCTTTTCCTCAAGGAGTGAAGCTTGATGGCTGCCATGGGTCCCAAGGGGAGCTGGAGGGAGGAATAGAATTGATGGAACATAGGGAATTTTGGGGTGTTTTAATTGATCTTGCAACAATGGATATAAGCCATGTTAATTTCATCAAAATGTATATGGTCCAAAATGTAAACCATAATGTAAATCATTGACCATGGTTAGTAGCAATGCTTCAATATTTGTGCATCAATTGTAACAAATGTGTCATCCACGTGTAAAATATTATTAATAGAGGAAAGGAGAAAAGAGAGGATGTTGGGTATATGGGAATCCCCTATATTCTTTATGTGACTTTTCTGTAACTGAAAGCTTCTTTGAAGAAAAAATGAAAAAAGGAAGGCACTGGGGGAATAAAAGGAAGAAAATGTCACAAAAGTATGTATGTACATACAAGGCACCATAACTTACAGAGGTCAAAGACATAATGTTGAAAAATTATTTTGAATTTTATTATTTTCATTATTTTTCATTATTTCAAATTTTTAAAAAAAGTTGTATTTTATTTGTTATTTTTAAAACTATCATTATTATTTTGTTTAATTATTAATTTTATTTGGGTTTTTTGTTGGCTTCATTTTTGAAGAAGTTTTGGTTCACAGAAGGGCTACAACTGTGGCAGAGGAGGATCATTGGTATGGGATGTCAGTGATGGGGGATGCATGGGAAGAGATTCACCTGAAGCATAATGATTAGGCATTTGAATATGTTCAAGTATTCATGGGGCATTGCCACAGTGGGAGGAGATCCACACAATAACCAGAAGAACATGGAATTCCCATCCTGGAGAGCTCTGCCACATTCTCTAATGGGACAGCAAGAATCCTCCAAGTACAAGGGCAGTAACTAGTGAATGAGGATGCACCACTGATGGGCCCTTGATATGGATAACTATACTTATGAACCTATTTGAAATTGAAAGTTAGCCTAATAGTCTAGGTTACCTAAGAGTTACTCCTGTATTAGTCAGCCAAAGGGATACTGATGCAAATTACCAGAAATCTGTTGGTTTTCATAAAATATATTTATTTGGGATAGAAGCTTACAGTTACCAGGCCATAAAGCATAAGTTACTTCCCTCACCAATGTCTGTTGCCACATGTTGGAGCAAGATGGCTGCTGATGTCTGCAAGAAACAACCTTCCTCCTCCTCCCAAGCTTCATAGTACCAGCTTCTTTCAATATTGACTGTAGGCTGGCATAAGTCTCATCTCTCTCTCAGGTCTTGTTACTCCCCAGGCACAGCTGCTCTGCTCTCTCCAAAAAGCCA
>PVKH010010148.1:0-18537 GCA_004027955.1 Chaetophractus vellerosus | reverse complement strand
GCTTTTCACGGGTGACTTTGCCATGCCCGTGGGGGCTCCGCCCTGCCCGTGGTGGCTTTTTGCCTTGCCCACGGCGGCTCTGCCCTGCCCACGGCGGCTTGCCTTTCTCAAGGCCGTCTGCCCGCTCGGAGAGGTCCCTGGGAACCGAACCCGGGGCCTCCCATGTGGTACACCGGCGAGCTCTTTATCCACTGAGCTATCTAGCCGGGCCTGATTTTTGCATAGTAATCTTGTATCCTACTTGGTTGAATCTCAGAAATGAAACCTGGATTAGCATTTGAAAACAACCAGTATAATTGGCATTATTAATTGAATACCTAAGTAAAAATTAGGAGAGTGCCTCAAAAGTTGGGGAAAAAATTGACATTGACAAAGTTCAACACCCATTAATTATTATTTAAAAATCAACAAAGAAGGCATAGCAGGGTAAGAGAGTAATCTGCAGCTTCTTAGTGCCTATTGAGGCCAATTGGTCTTGTAAGAAAACCCTGTAGTGGAAGCACACCCACTTGTTTTAAAAAGCCAGATAACATGCATCTTTGTAGATCTGGCTCCTGCACCTAAATCTATGCCATAGATTTATCTGTATCAATACCGATGAGGCTCCACCAGTTCCCAGCATTCTTCTGGGCCAGCATGAAAACCTTCCTCCCTCCAATTTCTTCTTCAGAAATCCAGGAGTATGTGTAGCCATGGGCATGTGTAACTAGGAGTATGGATGCCCTCAACATTCTTACAGGGCTTGACCCTAAAGAGGTTTCAGCAGTAAAATTTGAATTGACGGGAATAGTAGCTAGGACAGTGAGACTCCATTCACCCTCAATCTTTTCAAAATCCTATGCAGCTTATTTTAAAAGGAGTTCAAATTCTAGGAATTGTGCCTTTTAATTAAAATAACATCACACACCCAAAATATTGCTGGTTTTTATTAACACAAGCACAACATAAATATTCCTTGCCATTTTATGTCACTAACTATTGTGTTTCAACCTTAGTATTCTATGTTTTGCAATTTTGTAAGTTTGCAATTTGAATTTTGCCCTTAGCTACTTATTGGAATAGAAAAAAAAAGTTGAATTAGAAATCGCCATGTGACAAATAAGCAAATGTCTAAATTAGGCATTAATGTACAGCATTTATCAAAATTACCATTGATATTACTGCCTAAGTTGTATGTATTTATTCTATCTTGACTACAAATGTAAGTGCTTATAAAATGATTTAAATGCATTGCACTCAGTAAAAGCATTTCTTTTACAATAGAATATAAATATGGGATAAAAATAAGAAATAAGGTGGTACCCTTAACGCCATAATACAAAGAAAAAGTAAATGGATTGGTAATGTGGTTTGAAGGATAAGATATTCAAAAGCCAGTGTAAGAGAAATAAAATTATACATTTGAGTTTAAGGACATTTCCCTAGCCATTCCTGTAGTAGATCAGGTATATAGATGACAAATTTTGGGCAAAGCCATTATTCATAAACTAGACAAAATTATCTTGAAAAAGATAGACAATGGATATTATTTTTTTTCTTTCATATTAAGAAATTTATTTAGTTTTCATTGCCTTTGGTATTAGCACATTTACTCTTTTCTCCCTGAATGATATACTGCCAAAGAATAAAATGTGGAAATGTGATAATAATTTAAAAATCTTTTGAGCAATTTTAGTTCACCATTTTAAAAAAAAGACAAATAGACAATCTTGAAAAATCTACCAACTAAGACTGAGAATCAAGAATATTAGAAGCCAAGGGATAGTATAAAAAATAGATCATAATAACAGAGATAGTTTTCTTTGCCAGTTTGTTGATTGCAAAAATGGTTTAAGCACAGTTCTGCAGTGGTTATTTTTGGCCTATCTTTCACAGTATTATGTGTGCTGTCTTATGTTCTGTTTTGGGCTTTTTTGTAATCCTGGTGTGCCAAACACCATATTAAGTGATTGACATATTAAGTGATTGACAGATTTAAAATCCCTGTACTCATGAACAGTACGTTAAGAGGAGAAATGAAGATGCATAATTTTGAAACCTAATTTTTAATTTATTGTGACGATATGAATAGAAAAGGCACTAAACAAGGAAAACTATGGAGTCATAACCAAACCATAGTAAAACTATCAGAACAAATCTTTTTATTTTTTAGTTTTCAAGATTTTAAAACATTCAATGATATAAGCAATGCTGTGTGCTTCATCAAAAAAAAAAAGGTCTTCGAAGTACATGAACTCTTAACTGTCCCATTCATGGCAATTTCAAGTAACTTTTTGATTTGGGATGTACTCTTTTAAATTAAACTCCATATTTTATTTGGATTTCAATAGTATTTTCCCTAATGTCTTGTTTTCTGCTTCAGAGTCACACCCAGGATTGACATTATGTCTTCTTGGCCTTTCAGGGTTATAACAGCTTCTCAGGCTTTTCTTCTTTTTGATGACCTTCATGGTTGCAAGGAATACTAAAAGGTATTTTGTAGAATGTGCTTAAATATGGGCTTGTCTAAGGTTTTTCTCATGGTTAGACTATATTTTTGGCAGGATGACCACAGAAGTGAAGTGCTATTATCATCACATCATATCCAGGGGATATGCTATTAACATGATTTACCACTGATGATGTTGGACTTGATCACTTGGCTAAAGTACTATTTGCCAGGTTTCTCCATCATACATTAATCCACCTCTCTTTCCTTTCTGTAATCCTTGGAAACAAGTCACTAAGTTTAGCCCACAGTTACACTTAAGGAGGTGGAGCATAACTACTTAAGTAGGGAGCATCTACATCAACTATTTGGAAGTCTTCTATACAGGAAATTTGTCTCTTCTCCCCCATTAATATTCATTCATATCAGTATGGGTTCATGGGTATTCACTTTATATTTTGGATTATAATCCAATACTACATTTTTAATTGCCAAAGTATTCCAGCTTTGGCCAGTGAGAGCTCTTTCACTTGACATACCTTCATCATTGTTTTTGTTGTTGTTGTTTTTGTTTGTTTGTTTTAGCACTTCCTTACTCTCTGGCACTACAAGATGTCCCAGGTTTATTTTATGATATAGATATTCCATGCTCCTGCCTTCGAATCAATTTCTCCAATGACTCCTAGTTCCCCTTATGGGAGGAAGATATTAGAAACCAAGATCTGGGTGCCAGGTGTACTCATTTCTTTCGGGGTGTTGTTGCTTCTATATTCTCTAAGTGAACAGAACCAGGAAATATATGTAAGTATACTAATCCATGTTTAAAAACATATCTATAGTTATTTCTCAATCAGTATCTATATTAAGTTAAACAGTTTTCTTTAAGGTCTCCAACTCTATTCAAATAACACATGATTTATTCCAGCCTTTTCCCCTGTCTTATCTGTAGCCATACTCTTCAATGGTGAGAAACTTAGCTCCCATGATCCACCATCCACCATCCTTTTACTTATCTAGTCAATGCTAGTATTCATGTACCACAGTTTCAGAACTATCAACCCGTATGGAATGAACTTTAAAGTGTAAGTTCATAGATAGTATGCAAATATTAGTTCTTATGAAGAAATACTAACTCATTCAATTTCAGTCAACTTGGTATAATGTTTGTTCCTATGCTTTGTTCAAAAATACCAGTCTGTCTCATAGGTTATAATGTTCTTAACTCTACTGATAATTAAGTCTACCATCTACTTAACTAATTGATAATTAAGTATACCATCAACTCAACTAATAAGGCTAATACAATGTGACATAAGCCACTGTATTAGTCTTATTAGATAAGTAGATGGTATAATAGGGAAACATGAGAAATTCATGGTTTTTCATTAACATAAGGTAGTATATTGTTTATTTGTCTCCTAAGCTCTTAATCTCCCTTAAATTAAACTTCATATGAAATTCTTGTTTAATAACACTATTATTGAAAATACTATTGCAAATGTATTTCAATAAAAGAGCCATTGCTACCATTAACTTCTATTGTGAAGCTTAACTAACTCAAAATTTCAAAAGCCGCCTTGATTATTTGAGGATTGTGAGGTCTATTATTATAATCAGTAAATTTATGAATGGCCACATATTCTTATCTTGTGACCTATTCCGTTTGCTCCACTGAGGCTGTATTAAACAAATGGAGCTTTTTCTAGGACTCAGAGCTAAATCTATAATATATGGATTTTCAACTCTATTCCAGCAATTTAACTATAAGACTAAATATTTAATTATATTTGAAGTTCTTCAGTAAGTATCTACTTGAATCAATTATGATTTTTATGTGCTTCATAAAAAACGTTGGTTTCATCTAAGCTATTAGAGTGATATTTTTAAAAACTCATGTAGTAATAATTATTTTGAAACTGGAACTAAAATAGTGTAGTGACTATCTTTTAGGAAAATAGAAATATTCTAAATATGACACACTATCTTCATTTCAGGGACTATTTAATACTTATAATATATATAACTTATATATATATATATATATATATATATATATATATAACTGGGAAATATATATTAATTCCAAAAAAGAATACAGGGGATAATAATAATTATTACTATTGTAACAATAAAAATGATAGAAATGATTATAATAATTTTTAATTTTTTATCCCCCTTGTTGGACCTTAATGTTTCGAAATAATAATAATTAAGGAGAAATTCACCAAAGGTTTTATCAGATGCTACTTATGTTTGTATTATTATTGGAAGAAGTAATCGGATATTTAGCAACTCATTAATTACATATCTAGCAGCCAAACTCTGCTGCTGACCTTCTAGTTATGTAGAGTCATGGGACTAGTTCTTACAAGGGGGATTTGGGGTAAAGGGGGAGCATCACTTCTGGAGCAGAGCACTTAATTCCAATGTCAAAACCTCAAAAAGCTCTTCCTCTGTCACATATATTGAAGACATTCTTGAGTTAGTATAACTAGATCATGGCGGTGTCAAAGACAATATGATTTAATGGTTAGTTATTCTGCAGCATAATCCTATCCTAACTATTACAGAAGTTACCAAAGAAGGGATAGTGCTATAATTGAACCCCAAAATGTCAGTTTGGCTTAGTCTTTAAGAATTGAGGAAGCTGTTATCAGAGACAAAAATAGTGTTCCATGTTCTGTAGTTTCTAAATAGTTGGTAATATCATCACTAGTAGTCACTTTAGAAGTACATAATATACCTTTAATATTTAAAGACTTTGGAACACAGGTTGTGCATATTGTTTGCTCTTGGGTGCATTTTGTAAGGCATTACCAGGAACAGGTGACTTCAGAAAAAAAAATTGCTACCCTATTATCAGAAATGAAAGGAAATAGAAGGAACCCAGAAAATTGTGACTATCATCTGAGGCAGACTGATTCTTCTCTCCGAAGAGTAAATTATAAAACTAAGAAAGTTTTTCAATAAAAAGGCACCTTAAAATGTTCTTGAGACAGAACCAAATTAAGAGTATGGCTTTCACCTCACTGTTAAAATCTTAGAAAGGATTAAATTGCCTCCAGTTAAGGATCAAAATAAGTGTGCAGTGCCCAGTCACTCCTTTCAATTAGATGATTTGGCTCAGGGAAAATGACTTTAATCTTGTGACTCTCCCCCTTAAACCTGAAGAGCTCCAGGTACTTTCAATTAAATTTCAAGTTGATTCAGGGGATCTCTGAAGACACTGAGACTCTTTTGAGATTTGTGAGGGCAAACTATATTCATAGTTATACTAAGATGTTATTTACCTTTTCCACTATATTTACATCTTCACTAATGGTGCAAAATCAATGTTGGTAAAGCTTTTGGTTCCTTAGCATGAATCAAGGCACTCTCTAGTACTTTGAGGGAAAAAATCATAATTTCACTTATACTTAAGAATGTCCTTAATAAAGCATTACATTTTAAAAAATTATTTATATGATTAAATCTTGACTTTTCATTCAAATTTTTAAAAGATCTTGTGTGACAAAATGGGCAGTATACATAAAGCATTCTACATACTGAAAAACAAAGACTGTTTCAAGGAAAATCTCTTGTACAATTGTGAGTGTCCTAATAGGTACAAGAAGCTTGATTCATCAACTATTGTTTGCACTTCAAAGAACTAATGACAAGACAAACTATAGCTATGCATACTTGGGCATTTGACAAATATTTTCTTGAAAATTGTGAATCTGTCACTGTATGGAAAACAACTGAGTATTTATTGCCAATGGTACAATTCAAGCTTTCATTCAAAATTTAATGTGTATCTGCTGTTATGTACTTGACTTGATATTTAAGAGATATTTTATTTTCTTTCATAATTAGAGAAATTATGGGTTTATGGAAAAATTATAGATAGAATACAGGCTTCTCATATACTAACCTATTATTAATAACTTGCTTTGGTGTCGTACATTTGTTAAAATTGATGAAAGCAATTGTACTATTAAATATAGTCCATGGCTTAAATTAGTTTCACTGTACTATACAGTTTCATGGATTTTCTTTTAAATTTTTATTCTTGTAACACACATAAAGCCTAAAATTTCCTCTTTAAACCACATGTAAATACATAATTCAATGCTCTCACTTATGTTTGCAATGTTCTACTATCTACACCATTCATTACCAAAAGTTTTCCATCATCCAAAATAGAATCTCTGTATATTTAAAGACTTAACTCCCTATTCTCTATCCCCAACTCATCTCCTGGCAACCTATATTTTAGAAACTGACTCTATGAGTTTGCTTATTCTAATTATTTCAAATCAGTGAGATCATACAATATTTGTCCATTTGTGTCTGATTGATTTCATGCAATGTGATATCTTCAAGATTCATCCATGATGTTGCATTTCATTCCTTTTTATGGCTGAATAATATTCCATTGTGTATCTATTCCATATTTTATTTATGCATTCATCAGTTGATAACACATCAGTTACTTCAACTTTTGGAAATTGTGAATAATGACACTATAAACATTGATCTGCAAATACCTGTTCAAGTCCTGCTCTCAATTCTTTTTCTATCAGATATGTGGCTTCCAAATATTTTCTCCATTGTGTAGGTTGTCATTTGCTTTCATGATTAAGTCCTTTGAGACAGAAAAGTTTTTAAAGTTCATAATATCCCATTTATTTTTATTTTCTTTTGTTAGTTGTGCTGTGGATTTAAATCTAAGAAACCATTGCTTAGCACAAGGTCCTGACAATGCTTCCCTACATTTTCTTCTAGGAGTTTTATCATTCTGGCTCTTATATTTAGGTCTCTGATCCATTTTTAATTGATTTTTGTATATAGTTTTATACTTTTACAAATGGAAATCCAGTTTCCAAGCAGACTATTCTTTTCCAATTGAGTGGTCTTTGCCCTGTTGTCAAAAATCAGCTGGCCATAAATATGAGGGTTGATCTCTGAGCTCTCAATTTGATTCCATTGTTCTATGTGTCTATTCTTGTGCCAGCACCATGCTGTTTTTTGTTGTTCTTTTGACTTACTGGGGAATGAACCCAGGGCCTCACACATGCAAAGCAGGCACTCAACCACTGAGCTACACCTGCTGATTGGATTACTGTGGCTTTATAATGAATTTTATGATCAGGAAATGTAGATTCTTCAACTTCATTCTTCTGTTTCAAGATGACTTTAGCTATTTCAGGTCACTTATGCTTCCATATAAAGTTGATGATTTGCTTTTTCATTTCTACAAAGAAGGTTGTTGGGATTTTGGTTGGGATTACATTGAAACTATAAATTGCTTAGGGTAGAACTGACATCTTAACAATATCTGGTCTTCCAATTCATGAACATGGAATATTTTTCCATTTATTTAGTATTTCTTTGATTTCTTTTAGCGATGTTTTATAGTTTTCTGTGTACAAATCTTTTAAATCCTTGGTTAGATTTATTCCTAGAAATTTGATTCATTTAGTTGCATTGTAGACAGAATTTTTAAAAATTTCTTCTTCCAATTGTTCATTAATAGTGTATAGAAACACTATTGATTTTGGGGGATGTTGATCTTGTACCCTGAAATGTTGCTAAATTCATGTATTAGCTCTAGAAGTACTGTTGCGAATTTCTCAGGATGTTCTGTGTATAGGATCATGTCATCTGCAAGTCAGGAAAGTTTTACTTTTTCCTTTCCAACTCGGATTACTTTTATTTCATTTTCTTAGCTAATTGCTTAGATTAGAACTTCCAGTAAAATGCTGAGTAACAGTGGTGACAATGGGCATTGTGTCTTGTTCCTGATCTTAGCTGGAAAGCTTTCAGTCTCTCAACGTTAAGTATAACATTAAGTAGGTTTTTCATATATGTCATTAATCATTTTGAGGAAGTCTCCTTCTATTCCTAGCTGTTAAATGTTTTTCTCAGATAGGGATATAACATTTTGCCAAATGCCTTTTCTGCATCAATTGAGATGAGCATGTGTTTTTTTTTTCCTTACATTAATTGATTTTATGTTGAACCACCTTTGCATAACTGGGATAAATCCCACTTCATCATGGTTCATAATTATTCTAATGTGCTGCTGGCTTCAATTTTTGTTCAGAATATTAGCATCTATATTCCTAAGAGATATTGGTCTGTAATTTTCTTTTCTTGTGGTATCTTTACCTGGCTTTGATATGAAGGTAGTTTTCTTTCTTAGAATGAATTAGAGGGTGTTCTATCTCTTCAATTTTTTGGAAGAGTTTGAGCTGAATTGGTATCAATTATTTCTGGAATGTTTGGTAAAATTCTTCTATGAAGCCATCTGGTCCTGGGCTTTTCTTTGTTGGGAGGTTTTTGATTACTGGTTCAATCCCTTTCTTAATATTGGTTTGTTGAGATTGTCTATTTCTTCTTGAGTCAGAATAGGTAGTTTCTGTGCTTTGGGAATTTGTCCATTCCACCTATGTTATCTAATATGTTGTATATTTGTTCATAGTATCCTCTTAAAGTCATTATTATTCCAGTAGGATCGATAGTAATGGCCCACATTTGATTTATGATTTTAATTATTTGAGCCTTCTCTTTTTTATATATAATTCTAGCTAAAGGTTTGTCAATTTTATCCATCTTTTCAGAAAACCACTTTTGGTTTTATTGTTTCTATTTTTTTATTCTCTATTTCATTTATTTCCACTCTAATCGGTGTTATTTCCTTCCTTCTACTTGCTGTGGGTTTAGTTTGCTCTTCTTTTTTCTAGTTCTTCCAGTTTTGAGGTTAGATGTCTGATTTGAAGTCTTTCTTTTTTAATGTAAGCATTTAGAGCTATAGATTTCCCTCTCAGTACTGCATTTGCTACATTCCATAGTTTTGGTATGTTGTATTTTCATTTTAATTCAATCATAAGGTGAATTAAAGAGCTGCCATTGATTTCAGTTAAGCACCTTTGATTAGATTGTGAGACCTAGATGGGTCTTTCATTTCCTTTCAAGTCTTCTTTCTAGATGTTCTATCCATTATTCAAAGTGGTGTATTATAGTCTTCCAATATTAATATAAAACCAATTTCTCCCTTCAAATCAATCAGTATATTTGATTCATGTATTTTGGGGCTCTGTTGTTATGTGCATATATATTCATAATTCTTACATCTACTTATAGAATTTATACCTTATCAATATATAATGACCATCTTTGTCCCTACATCGTTTTTTAATTTAAAGTTTCTTTATCTGATATTAATGTAGCTACCCCAGCTCTCTTTTGGTTACTGTTTGCATGGTATATATTTTTTCCATCCTTTCAATTTCAGCTCATTCATGTATTTGAATTTAAATTTAGTCTCTTGAAACAGCATATTTTTGGATAATACTATTTTATCCTTCTGCCAATCACTGCCTTTGGACTAAAGAGTTTAATCCATTTACATTTAAAGTTAGCACTGATAATGAAGGATTTTATTCTGCCACTTTGCTATTTAGTCTTTGTAAGTCTTATCCCTCTTTGTCCCTGGCTTCTTCCATTAACATCCACTTTTATATATATTTGATTTTTTTGTATTATACCCTATTACACCCCTTCTCATTTCTGCCTTGATATATTTTTCATATATTTTCTTTGTGGTTACCATGGGTTTAAAATTTAACATTCTAAATATATAACAATCATATTCAATTTGATACCAAATCAACTTCATTAGCATATACATGCACTCTTCTTATACCCCTTTGTCCCAACAACTATTTTTTAAATAAAATTTTATTTAAGCATATCATTTATACATGAGCATACCTAAACAATAAGTGTATAGTAAAAGTTATGAATTAACAAAACAAACATGGATAACATCATTCAAGGATAACATCATACATCTTCCCACCACCAAAACCTTGCATTGTTGTGAAACAATTGTTACAAACTATAAAAGAGCATCATCAAAATAGTACTACTAACAATAGCCCATATCTTGCATTTGGTGTATTTTTCCCCAATTCACACAATTATTAACACCCTATACTAATATTATATTTTTGTTATTGTTCAGGAGAATTGTTCTCATATTTGTTCTGTTAACCAGAGTCCATCATTCACCACTGGATTCCCAGTGTTATACAGTCCAATGGTTTGTACAATCCATTCAAAGTGTACACTCAGTGACTCTCATTTTCATCACAGAGTTATGCTGAAATCACCTCAGTCAATTTTACTATGTTTTCCTTATTCAAAAAGGAAAAATCCCTTATCCCTATATCCCCCTATTGTTGGTCCCTTAGTATTGAAATAATGTCTTGTTGTCATTACTGCAAAATAGTACAATATTACTGTTAACTATCATCCATAAGTTACATTAGTTGTAATTTTACCATATATCACCATATTTTTAGCACTTTGTAAAAGAAGAATATTCTTATATTTATACTATTAACCACAATCTTCCTCCACAACAAAAGTCACTATTTTATACATTCCCAAGATTATTCTCTAGTTTCCTTTCAATTGACATATGTGTCCACAGACTACCCCTTTCAGCCACCACCACATTTTTAAATCAGTGTTAGCTCTACTCACTATAATGTGTTACTCTCAACTCTATTCAGTCCCACAGTTTTCAATTAATCTTGTTAAAAATGCTACCTATATTAAACATCAACTCCCATTGTCAACCCACCTTCTCTTTCCTAGTACCTGTACTCTAGAGTTTACCTCTGTGAGTTTACTCATCATATTTTGTTCAAATTAGTGAGACAATAAAATATTTGTCCTTTTATATCTGGCTTATTTCCCTCAACATAATATCTTCTAAGTTCATCCATGTTGTCATATGCATTCCAATTTCATTTCTTCTTACAGCTGAATAGTTTTTCCATTCATCTGTTGGTGGACACTTGGGCTGGTTCCATATTTTAGCAATTCCCCACCACCTATTTTTGTTCGTATTACAAATTAAATATTGGTGCATTGTATGCCCAAACCATAGACTTATCATTACTTTTTATGCATTTTCAGTTTAGCCTCTGTAAGGAGTAAGAAGCAGAATTTCATACTAAAAACTATATAATAGTACTGGCAATTATAATTATCCAAATGGTTATCTTTGCTGGATTATTTCTTTAGGCTGCTTTGAACCACTATCTAATGTCCTTTTCTTTAGCATGAAGAGCTCCCTTTAGCATTGCTTGCAGGGCATGTATAGTGGTGATGAACTCCATTAGCTTTTATTTATCCAAGAATGTCTCAATCTCTCCCTCATTTTTTAAAGATAGTCTTGCCAGTTATGAATTTCTTGATTGGCAATAGTTTTCTTTCAGAATTTTAAGTATTTTAATCTCCTGCTTTCTTGCCT
Organism: Chaetophractus vellerosus; assembly: GCA_004027955.1. Classification (NCBI taxonomy): domain Eukaryota; kingdom Metazoa; phylum Chordata; class Mammalia; order Cingulata; family Chlamyphoridae; genus Chaetophractus; species Chaetophractus vellerosus. Next base: position 6,799 of record PVKH010010148.1, on the reverse strand, counting down.
CCATAGTTTCTGATAAGAAATAAGCACTTAATCTAATTTGGACTCTACAGCACACAACACACTGGTTTTTTCTTTCAGTTTTCAGAACTCTCTCCTCGTCCTTTGCTTTCAGCAATTTGATTGGTATGTTATGAATGCATTTTAGTTCAAGTTTATTCTGTTTGGTATTCTCTAAGCTTCTTGGATATGCATATTCATATCTTTTGCTAAATTTTTTAAAAATTTTATTTATTTATTTATTTTATTTTATCCGTCCCGGTTGTTGTTTGTACTCACTGTTCTGTGTGCCTGTTCGTTGTGTGCTCTGTTTCTGCTCATCTTGCTTTTTATTTTTAGGACTCACTGGAAATCAAACCTAGGACCTCCCATGTGGGAAAGAGGCAACCAATTGCTTGAGCCACATCTGCTCCCTGCTCATTGTGTCTCTTGTTTCCTCATTGTGTCTGCATCATCTCATTGCATCACCTTTTTGCATCAGCTCTCCGCACCAGCCCTTCATGTTGGCTTGCTGTCTTGCTCATCTTCTTTAGGAGGTGCTAGGAACTGAACCTGAGACCTTCCATGTGGTAGGCAGGTACCCAACTGCTTGAGTCACATACACTTCTCCTTTTACTAAGTTTTGAAATATTTTTCATTATTTCTTTGAATATTCCTTCTTCCTCTTTCATCTCCTTTTGGGACTCCCAATATGCATATATTGACATGCTTTTTGCTTTTATAATTTTTTTTCTTTCTGCTCCTCAGCCTGACTCATTTCCATTTTCTTGTTTATGAGATCACTGATTATTTTTCTGCCACTCCAATCTATTGAAAGTTTCCTGGGAATTTTTTTCCTTTTGATTATTGTGGTCTTCAACTCCAGGAGTTCTATCTTGGTTTCTTTTTAAAATTTCTATCTCTTTATTGTGATTCTCATAATGTTCCTTTATTGTTTACCTGATATCCTTTTGTACTTTGTATTTTCCTTTATGTCCTTGCACATATCAAAGATCATTTCTTAATTTACAGTCTTTGTCTTGTTATGTTTTCTTTATTAATGTTTTCTGGGATTTTATCCATTTCGTTTGGATGGACCATCATTTCTTATTTCTTTGTTTGCCTTATAACCTTTTGTTGCACACTGTACAATTTAATATTTTAACATATTAACTCTGGGAATTATTCTCTGGGACATGTCCCTTGAGTTTGTAACCAACTGGTGATATGATGGAGATATTCTAATTTTCAAGAGCTAACAAAACCAAGCTAAATGTAAGCAAAAAAAAAAAAAAATCAAACAAAAACACCTTTCCCCTTCTATGCATATTGGCTGGTGCTCTCTGTCAGAGTTTAGCCCTCCTATCAGGGAGATCATCCCAAGGTGAATGGGAAGTGCAGGATCCTCCCTGTCTTTTACTGGACTTCTGTCTTGTCCTTGTCAGGGCAGTTTGGAGTCGGCTGTCAATCCCTTTGAGGGACCCTGTTCTGGTTGGGAAATCCTGACTTGGGAAACTCCCCTCCAGTATTCCTCTCCTCCCAGAATTTGCCCTCCAGACAAATGAAGCTTGAGACAGAGAAAGCAGTATAAGAAACAACTGAACTGCCACGGACAGGCAAAAGCCGCCACGGGCAGGACAGGTCGCCTGCGAATCGAGCGCAGCCAGCCACCCGCGAACTGAAAAGCCGGCAGTGATGGAAGCAGAAGCCGCCCACAAGCGGGGAAAGCCACGCCTGCGCAGTGACCAAGTCTCGGCGCGTCGCCGCAGCGGGGGGGAAGGGGAGATATGTAATAAAATAAATAAATCTTTAAAAAAAAAAAAAGAAACAACTGAAGTAGACACCTGAGATAAGGCTTACTTGCTTTAATTCCTGCAGTGGAGGAACCAGGAGTGGGAGAAGATACGTTTCCAGCTAAGTAGAAGAGATATTCAAACTCCTGTAAACAGGAGAACTTCTGAGGCCACGAGCAAGCACAAACCTAGGGGAAGAGATGGAAGAGAAGCAATGAAGAGCTCCAGGATCTTCTTCCAAAGCTGCACTTTGACTCAGCAACTGACTAGCCAATGCAGCCCTTCAACTGTCTTCTGCAACTTTGAGGAAGCATACCATCTTTAAGACTCTTCTACCACCCTTGTCTAGGATGGGTGAGGACAATGGCTACCCTCAGAGCCCCTGACCCCCAGTGATTTGAAATACCTAATCAAAAGCAATGGTCAGCCTTTGCTCCTATCCAACTCCCAGATCTTGAGGAAGTGAAATTTTATGTCTCTTTCTGGCACCAGCAAGCTATGCTAGGGGCTGGACCACCTGCTGCTTGCTGTGAGGGTGGAGGATAGGTGATAGTAACTGATGTGCAAAGAGAGCAAATTCTTGGTATTTACCATAATTTACCAGCCTCTTCCTCAAGCTCTTCCCTGAATGTTGCAGTGTCTACTGGACTCCAGAATTTTGAAATAGTTGATTCAGGTAGTTCCTGCAAGTTTAATACTTGCTTTGTTGGAAGGACTGATTCCTGGAGCTTCCTACTCTGCCATCTTCTGATAATTACCCTCCTTAAAGACTTTTCTGATGATACCAGTGATAATAATAACAAATGTGATTTTCCATTGTTGTGTGATAAAACATGTCAACATCAAGATATCCTTAACACAGTGCACCCATATTTTCCAAATGACCAACATAAGATGTTACAAAACTATGTACTTAGAAAAGATCCAAAGAGCAGGATTGACCACTGTATAACTCAATTTAAAAAGTTTCTTGATATAAATTCCACATCGCAACTAAACTTTAAGAAACTACCATTTGTTCAGTATTAATATAGTATCAACAAACAATAGCCACAATTATCTGAAACCATGACCATCAAAATATTCTTCCATTTCCATCTATCTGCATGAGGCTGAAACTTTTTCATATACTTCAACCAAAACAGCAGATCCCAAAAGACTGACTGTAGAAGCAAATATGAGAATCCATCTGTATTCCCTTAAGTCAGGCATTAGAAGGCTTTGCAAAAAAATATAAAACAAAGCCTTCTCATTATTTCTATTGTTTTGGAAAACATAGTTTTTATATAAATGTGTTATTTCAATTAACATGCAATTGATTTATTAACACGCATTTAAATGTATTTAAAATAAAGATTTAAAATATTTGTTTTAGTTTTTATATGATAAATATTGATAGATACAACCCAAAGGAACAGAAACTATGAAATTTTCAAACATTTTTAAGACAGAAAGAGTTCTTAAAGTCAAAAAGTTTGATAACCACTGATTTAGAGAGACAGAGGTTCAAGGGATAAAAAAAGCAAATATAACTGTTTTGGGAACTGTCTCTTTAAAAAAATATGTGGAATGGTTATTGGTATATATAGAGCTGGTATAAATAAATAAGCATAACAGATATTTATACCAGATTTTTATTAATATTAACTGTCAAAATGGAACAACAAATCTGGCTTAAAAGGCATTGTGTCAAAGTCTTAAAATGACTCAGGCTTCCAATCCTCTTTGGACAGGAATGAGCTGTGAAACCAGTACAGTCACCAAGGAAGGCAAAGTTCCCATGCCCACATGATCCTGAGCCTAAAAAGAAAAATGAACAAATATTCATTGAGTATCCACCAAATGTAGCTTTTAATTAGCCCTCAAAGCAATTCTTTCAACAAAGTATTTCAGCCCCTTTATATAAAGAATCTTTGACTTAGAAAGTTCAACTAATTATCATAGCGGTAATAAATTGTGGAGGCAGAATTTAAGGCAGTGTTATGTCAGCAGATGGCATACATTTTTCTCACTAAAATATGCTTACTTCTTCAAGCATTCATTTATTAATCATTCAGAACATTCTGAATGTTTACTCTGTAAATGACACTGTGCCTGAAACTGTAAAGCAATAATAATTTAATTTCGATTTTGCCCTTGAGGAGCTTATAGCCTCATAGGGAGGTAAAATATGTGCCAGATATTGTGCAATATAAAGAAGATATGAAGAAATCAAGGGGTTCATACAAAGAAATGTATAATCTTCGAAGAAAGATTATCAATAGAGGACTGATGAAAATGTCATCCTGATAAAATGCCTTTACCTCATGGAAACAAATTGTTAATACATACCACTATTTTATTTTTTTCTCCAATGTCCAGTTAGTGTGTTGATGTATTAAACACATTTTAAAAAATTATATTTGCTAGAATGTCAAGAATTATACAGGGACAAAAATGTTGGAGGAATGCTTCAAAGAGAAGCAAGGCTTTTTGGCTGAGATTATTCAAAGAATCTGTGACTGTATCCGAGGAGCTAGTTCATTTGTTATAGATATTATTCTGACCTGAGGATTGAGAGACATACACTGATAAATTTAAGATAAAAGTAGGATTATAGAATGCCTGGTATATGATGTAAAAGAGGCCAGGAGGAGACAGTGAGAATTTTTAGTGTAGAAACAATATGATGCCTGCCCTCACATATTTAAGTTCTATTTATTGGGCACACATAATCAAATGAATATTCAACATACCTTCAGGTAATGGCAAAAACAGAAGCAGAGGAATTGTGCTAGGTGATGTTGCAATGGAGGATATAGGCCATTTTATATCATCATGTATCATGCAGTACTGTATGGGAGAGAGGGTGGAATACAGTCTGAACTGTGGTCCATGCTTGATGGCAAAGCCCCAAAATGTGTATATCTATTAAAGGCATTGTGCCATACTGATGAAGGATGTATATGTGGGAGATTGTGGGAGGTGTGAGAGGTGGGGCATATGGGTACTCCTAAAATTTCTGTGTAACATTTATGTAATCAATGTATCCTAAATATATATATATATATATAAATTTAAAAAATAAAAAAGAATAATGGGGGAGGCGGGGTCCCCTGGGGAGCTGACATTTGTCCACAGACCTGAATAAAAGTGTCAATAACAATACCTGGGAAAAGTGCCTTTCAGGCAGAGGATACAGCATGTGCAAAGCCCCTGAGAGGAAAAGCCAATAGTAAGCACTTCTAAAGTGAGACAGATCTTTCAGGATCATTTTTACCCTAAAGCTGAATGTTGCTTTTGTCCTTCAGATTACTGCCAAGAGCTGTTACAGAGTCTCCCAAATTATACTGTTTAATAAGCACATATTCTGTGCCTGATGTTTTCATCTATTCTATTGTCAAGACACACAATGACCTATATGGGTGAGGAATCCAGTTTGATGAAATTAGATGATTTCTAGAATCTGTGGGGTTTAGATTTGAATTTACGGCCAATTAACCTCAAAGCCTGCACTCTCCACTCTTGTGTGAGACCTCCTACAATGCCTCAGTATATTTTTACGTTTTCAAATCTCCAGGCCCCAGAAAGGATTCTTGCAACTAAATTGAGACCAATTTTATAGAAATTGGGAGCATGTACACCATATAAATCAGAAAATCTTTACATACACAACATGAACTTCTGAAGTTTCCAGATACATTTGCCCATGTGTGGGAGCACTCCATCTGTGGAGAAGGAGCAGTTAAACAGTACCAGCTTATGGAAACTGTCCACCTGATTCAAATGCTTTGTGCTCATATATACCAAGGAACATAATCCCTTGAGCACAGTAAGAACTGAAATGCTTGTTCTTGAAGACACGCCTGTGGTCTAGCTTAAGAAAAAGCAGGTAGGGAAAAATGTTTAAGAATTATCTCTCTTCAAGATCTAGGTCTGAGGAATTGACTGATTTATATTTCCAAGTTTCTTAGAGATTAGGATAGTTCGTATTTGTGGTGTTTTCTCAGATTTGTGATGTGTTTAGGCAGTTAATAAGTGGGTCCATGTTTTCCTAGTCAGTTCAAGACCCTCAATTACAAAGATCATGCAGTCTCTAAAGCCATCAGTATATACTTGAGTTTAATTTTTTTTTTCATTTTCTCCATCACGGTAGCCATAAAAAAAATTTTTAAAAGATTTATTTATTTACTTTTATCCATTTTTAACCCCCCATTTTGGCTGTTTTTCTGTCCATTCACTGGGCAATTCTCTGTGTCTGTTTCCTGCCCTCTCTTCTCAACCTTCTCCTCCTGTCTTCACTGGGATTCGATCCTCAGAACCTCCAATGTGGGAGAAAAGCAACCTACTGCCTGCACCACCTTTGTTCCTGGTTTTTCAGCACATCTCGTCTTGGCTCTCCCTTGTGTCACTCTCCTGTTACATCATCATCTTGCTGCATGGCTCAGCGGGGCCTGGTGGTGCACTCACGTGAGGGTCCTGGGGAGTTCACCCACTTGCAGGGCCTGACGGCGCACCCATGCATGGGGCCTAGTGGCCTGTGCATATTCTATATTTTTCTTTTTTTAAAATTCTTATTGGGAGGTCCCAGGGATCAAACCCAGGTCACTCCATATGAGAGACTGACACCCAACCATTTGAGCCAAATCCGCCCCCTGCTATATCTCTTAAGGTTGACCAAAGATACCTAGAGTTACAGTCATTTCCCATACAGGTTGTTCATATAAAAAATCAGGCTTGGTTTATCACCAGCATTCTAAAAACCAGACCTAGGGAGAAAAACTAGGTCTGGGGACACATGCATGGTTTCTAATATAGGGAAATGTTTAGCCTACCCTGATTATCACAAAATCAGGACAGCAAGAACATTCACAAACTTGGGTTTAATTATTTTAAATTTAAATTGTATTTAATTTAATTTGTTCACCAGAGCATATAAATTGACAAAAGTAGATGGAAGTTATAAACCTGGAAAATTCTGAAATTTGTCATATAGTACCCCTGTAGGAAAGAAGAAATAGCTAGGCAATTAGATGGAAAACTAAGAGACA